>OV121076.1:24280898-24405898 GCA_921293005.1 Nemoura dubitans
CCCCAGCGAGAGAAAGCTACTCCCAAGCCTATCTCAAATCCGACCCCAAACACCACCTTCCAACGTAACGCCATCAGCGAATCCGACTCTGCCCCCTCCACCTCTTCGGACTCCAGAATCTCCTCTCTCATCAAGAGGAGATTGGAGCTTCTTCAGATGAAGCTCCGTTCCACATCCATCTCCGACCGCCACGCATTAGAAATGGCCACACTACAGTTTGTAGTTGAGGCAGTCCAAATGCTGGTGTGAATCACACCTCTCATCTCCGACCAATGGTAAACTGTTATTTTGGAATTGCAACGGGGTAACAGCTCAGAAAACCGAACTCGAACTTCTTTTGCTAGATGAGGATATAGGGATAGTACTTCTTAACGAAACACACCTATAACCTAAAACGAAGCTTAAAGTCAGTCAATACACAACATACCGAACCGATAGACCTCAAACTAAAAAAGCTGCTGGAGGCACAGCAATTCTAATTAAAAACAGCATTAAACATCATGAGATAGTAATTCCAGCATTAGAATCATTAGAAGCCACCGGGATACAGGCCTAGCTGGACGGCAAACTAACCACCATTATTGCAGCATATAAACCACCGCAAATTAAACTCGTAACTAAAGACATTGAGCTCTTGCTTCGGCTTGGCAAGAGAATCCTTATAGCAGGGGACCTGAACTGTAAACACTCTAACTGGCACAGTCGACTAAATAACGCAAATGGCAAACTCTTACTCACACACTTTAACAAAAAATCATACTCAGTAATCGCACCGTTTAATCCCACCTATTACTCACACAACCTAAAAGTCAAGCCCGGCGTCCTGGACGTGGCACTTGTTAAAAACATTAACCTTACATTTGACATAAAAACACTAACTAAACTCAACTCTGATCACCTTCCCGTCCTAATCGACTTCGAAGCACACACTACGCACAATGCACCAAGGCTGACATTCAATTACAAGAAAGCGGACTGGGACTCGTACAGGACCGAGATTCACAGCGAGCTGGACAAATTTGAAGCCATTAAATCAACACAAGATCTAGATTCCCACGTAACCCGCTTCACGGAGGTAAACCAGACAGCCATACACAATAACATTCCACTAAATAAACCTAAATCATATAACACCGTTTTACCTAAACCAACCTTGGACAATATTAAACTTAAAGATAATTGCAAAAAAGTTTACCTAAAAGTCAGAAACCCAGCTCTTAAAACAATCGTAAATCGCCTCACGAAACAAATTAAAACAGACGTTACAGAACATAATCATTCCCAATGGGAAAATAAAGTCAGACAACTAAACCCTCAAGATCGGTCGTTATGGAGGCTCTCGGGCGCTCTCACGCGAAAGGCGCATGCTATTCCGCCACTGACCGGTGTAAATGGGATTGCATACACCGACAGCGACAAAGCTAACGTGCTAGCCAACACCCTTGAGCAGACGTTTCAAGCGAACGACGAGCCTAAGTGCAACGCGCACATAAACACGGTCAACGACAAAGTTAACAGCTTTCTACAAAGACCAGTAGATCGCGATTTCCGTAAAACAGACGCTGCCGAAATTAAAAACATACTAAAGCAAATGCACCCTAAAAAGGCCCCAGGCCTTGATAACGTCTCAAACACTGCTATATTTAACCTTCCGATCAGGGCCATAGACTTTATTGCCTACATCATTAATAATATCATGCTCTTTATGCACTTTCCCAGTGACATGAAAATTGCCAAAATACTAGCTTTTCCTAAACCAAATAAAGATCATAAACTTCCGGGCAATCACCGCCCAATCAGCCTCCTCAGTGCCATCAGCAAAATAACAGAGAAAGTAATAATAGCACGGTTGCTATCACACTTTGAAGCACACGACACCATCCGCAATGAACAATTCGGATTTAAAGCTAAGCATAGCACAGATCACCAACTAATCAGGCTCACCGAGCACGTGACTAAAGGCTTCGGCCGCGGGCACGTCACCGGTGCCGTGTTCCTAGATGTCGAGAAAGCTTTTGACAGGGTCTGGCACGAGGGACTCTTGCGCAAGCTGATTGACACTCTGCTACCGGCCCGGTACGTGCACCTCATTAAATCATACCTGATAAACAGATGTGCTCAGCGTTAAAAACGAACACTCGTCGATCCGTCCCATAGCAGCAGGCGTCCCTCAAGGCTCCATTCTGGGGCCAGTGCTTTTCAACATTTTCATTAACGACATTCCCAAGCCATGTAACGCCGAGATCGGCATCTACGCTGACGACACAGTGATCTATGAAAGTTCCCCTCAGATATCGTGCCTCACGCGGCGTCTGCAGGAAGGACTGGATGATCTACAAGATTGGTACCAAAAATGGAGGGTCAAAATTAACGTAGCTAAGTCTGAAGCGATTCTGTTCACTGGCCGCCGTCCAGGCACCAGCAAACCAACCACCCGCCCCCAACTCTTTGGTTAAAAATAGACTGGAAACCTGTCATCAGGTATCTGGGAGTTCATCTTGATACTAGACTGACGTTTGGTGAACACGTCAACAAAATAAAAGGTCGAGCATATGGCAGACTTGCCGAACTCTACCCCCTCCTAAATCAAAAGTCAGCTCTCAGCAAATCCAAGGGCCTTCTGCTGTACAAAACACTCATTCGTCCAATCATGTCATTCGCGCCAGCTGTGTGGGGCGGGGCTGACAAAAGACACATACGTAAACTTCAGATCGTTCAAAATAAAGTCCTTAGAATCATCGCTAAAGCCCCCAGGGGCACGCGTAATGACACCTTACACTCGGAACTAAACGTAGAACCAATAATAGTCTTCGCCAAGAAACTTGCAACTAAATTTTACGATAAAACCACTAAATCAACAAATCCCTTAATCAAGGCATTAGGCCAATACAACACACACCGTAAAACCAAACATAAACGGCCAAAGGCCATCTTTAACGCACAGTACGACCCCCTATACTTCAAATAGCGAAGAAATAGGAAACTAAATTCAAACAGACTGGGTAACCATCTTACGCATTTATGCACTCTGACTCTTCTTTCTGCTGCAGGTCCGCGCCGTCCGACTCCATGATTGCCCCTAACGAACTGTACGACCATTGCTAACTCATGTGGACATTCTTACGGAATTGCTCCTCCCAGAGCTAGCACTCCTCAGCAAACTTACATTCAATCCTACTCCCACGTAGACTAATTGATAGCCCTATCGCAGATTTAGCAAACTCACCTCTAGTGGGGATGCAACCTGCTCCTCTCTTGCACGGCATGATACAGCAGAGTTTTGGCCGTCACATCTCTTTCGTGGCGGTCTTTTTACTGCTGGTTTTTCTCTTCTCGATTCCATCTTGGAATGCTCAACCAACTAAACACCAAGCATGACAGCATTATAACAGCCGACAAGCTGGACAATGCATCCTACCTACCAGACACAGTTGATCCTTGCATGATTCCCCTGCATGTACGCACGTCATAGATTCCCATTGTTTACAATGGGCTGCACAATCTATGATAGTGTAGGGCAGAGGCGATGTAGTGTGAAGCGATCGCCATGCAAGTCGGGGCGGGATGGGGGCCCCAGCAAAAAATAAATAAAATAAATAAAAAATAAAAAAAGCTGCATCATGTTGATGGCGTGGAACGCCAATAGTCTGACCCGGAAGAAAGACGAGCTAGCTATCTGTATTAATGACAATCAATGTGACGTGGCACTGATAAGCGAGACATTTCTAAAACCTAACCAGAAATGTAAGCTTCCAAACACAGAAATATACAGAGAAGACCGAGTCAGTCAGGGTGGAGGCACAGCGGCCTTTGTTCGCCGTAGCCTAGCCCACCATCAAGCCAACCTCCCTCTCCTAAACTCAATTGAAGCCACGGGCATTATCTTAGAAACAAAGACTGGACAAATTCGACTTATCTCGGCATACAAATCCCCTAAACAAAGACTAGACGTCGCAGACCTGGACAATCTTTTCTCAGACCCCATCCCTACTATCCTAGCAGGTGATTTTAACTCAAAACATCCAGCCTGGAATTCAAGGACTTCCAACGCTAATGGAAAGCTCCTGTTTAACCATTGGCAACACGGAAACTATCACATCATAGGCCCAGACACACCGACACACTATTCTGATGCCGGCCACAGACCCGATGTGCTAGACATTGTTATCACACACAACATCACCCAATCCATTCGCCTGAGGGTGGCCCAGGAATTAAGCTCAGACCACAACCCTATCATAATTGAATACGGGGACGAGACTGTAGAACACAAGAAACCCCCAAAACTCAATACCAAAAACACGGATTGGAAGAAATTTCAGGAAACAGTCACAGCTATTTTAGACAAAGACACAACAAAAATTGACACATGCAATGAAGTTGAGTTAAAGCTAACTTACCTAACAAACGCGCTTATAGAAGGAGTCAGAGCCTCCACCAGGGAATCCAAGCAGTCGTCGTGCTCCAACCGGCCCCGTCTTCCCCCCGACATATTGAAATCCATTCGGATAAAAAACAAAGTCAGGAAGATTTGGCAAAGGTATGGCAATCCGTCCACCAAAAAACTTCTTAACCGCATGTGCACTGAAATAAAAGAAAACATAGCCTCACACAACAACTCTTGCTGGTCAGCCAAATTAGAAAAGCTCAACCCCAAAGACAACTCGCTATGGCAAATGACGAAAAGCCTACTTCGCATCCCATCGAAAGTCCCCCCCCCTTCATGGACAAAGAGGGATGGCCTATAGCAGCAGAGAAAAGGCAGAGACACTGGCTGACACATTAGAGTCAACCTTTATGCCCAATAACAACCCCAGCGACATAGACCACATCGAAACGGTAAACAAACTTACGAGGACTCTGAAAACAAAGGAAATAGACCAGAAACGATTTTCATGGTGACATCACGAGAACTGTCGGAGGCTGCACAGCGGCTTAAAAATAACAAAGCTCCAGGAATAGACGACATCCCAAACATCGTTCTCAAAAACATGCCACTCAAGGCGCTCGATTATCTCACATCAATCTTTAATTCAATGTTAGCTCTCAATCATTTCCCCACCACATTCAAACACTCTAAAATCATTCTCTTTCACAAAGCAGGTAAAGATCCAGGGTTTCCCCAGAACTACAGACCAATCAGCCTGCTCACTGGACTCTCAAAGTTGTTCGAGAGGATTTTACTTACCAGACTACAAGCGTTTATTGATGATAACCACATTTTAAACGACGAACAATTCGGCTTTAGACGCAAACACTCCACAGATCAGCAGCTCCTGAGAATTACTGAAATCATAACAAAGGGTTTCAATGAAAGAAAACAGACCGGTGTGGTCTTCTTAGACATATCACAGGCCTTTGATCGAGTGTGGCATAAGGGTCTCATAAGCAAGCTGATGACGCAAAACTTTCCAACATACCTTACTCGAATGATAGAATCATACCTCAAAAACAGGACATTCCAGGTCAGCCACGACTCCGCGATGTCGACTGCCCGCCCAATCAAGGCCGGAGTCCCACAGGGTTCCCTCCTGGGCCCAACGCTTTTCAATAACATATCAACGATTTTCCCAGGACCCCAAATGTAGACATTGCCCTGTACGCCGACGATACGGCTCTGATTGCGCAGTCAATGAGAGGATATCTGGCAAGCAGACGGCTGCAACAGGCCCTTGACAACCTTGAGGAGTGGTATGAGCGTTGGCGAATTAAGGTAAACGTGACAAAAAGCAACGCTGTTTTATTTACCAGACGACGACTTAAAGAAGTAACAAGAACAGAGCCTCTTACACTATTTGACGATGAAATACCGTGGCAGGGTAGTGCCAAATACTTGGGTGTTGTTATGGACAAGTCTCTCACCTGGAAGGCCCATGTAGAGAGCACTACGACAAGAGCAAAGGCTAGAATGACTGTTCTTCGCCCGCTAATCAACAGCCGATCCTCACTAAGTATCCGAAATGGCGTCACCCTATACAAATCTCTGATTCTCCCGATAATGACGTACGCGTGCTCCGTTTGGGGAGCTTTAGCTAAAAACAAGATACGAGGTCTTCAAACGGTCCAAAACATTGCACTGAGGAGAATCACACGGTCTCCCTGGTATATTCGAAACGCAGACATTCATCGTCAACTTCAAATTGACCGGATAACAGGGCACATAAAAACCCTAGCAAAAAACTTTTATGCATCACTTGACGAAGTACCAAATGTATTAATCCAGGACTTGGCATCTTACGACAGCCGCGAACATTCAAAATATTCACGACCAAAGGCTATACTGGCCTTAGACCTAGAATAGAATTTAGCTAATAAATTAATATGTAGAATAGGAAACAAAATCGCGAAAATAAAGTGTAAGCTACAAAAAACGTAAGGAATACTGGAAAAGAGCAACTGCTCGGAGCCAGAAATCTGACATGGAGAGGGCTTCGCCCTCTCCCATCATCTTTGTCTTGGGTCTTGGGCTGCATCATGTTCGATTCGGGTGCTCACGTGCTCACGTGCTAAGCTTCTGTGCTAGTGATAGTAACTTCATTCGCCATGAGTAAACCAGTGCTTTTACACACCAGTTTTAACTTCAGTTTTGTTTTTTAAAACAACGTTTGTGATTCTTTAAAGCTTTTCGACACAGTGCACTATTCTAGATTAAACTCAGTGACAAGTGCAACTGCACTACTATACTTTTTAACTCAGTGACACTTGTGTAAAATAGTGCAACTGCACTATTTTAGTTTTTAATTCAGGGACAAGTGCAACTGCACTATTTTAGTTTTTAAACACAGTGACATATGCAACTGCGTTATTATAGTGTCGAAATCAGTGAGAAGCTAAAGTGAAAATCTGCAATTCTCCGACACCACGACGCTCCAAGCTTCTGCGAGCTGTTAACATCTACACCTGTCGACGAGGACGGTATTGTTTGCATGGAATCTCTCAATACATAACTGCTTAATAAACAAACAATTTGCAATTTGCAATTCTTATTGACGTTAGCATATCAACGCATCTCCTTTATTCATTGGGAATGCGTCACTGCGCGTCATTGAACATTCCAGACCCCATTGCCTTATTTGGTCAGGTAGTGCCGACTCTGACGTCAGCCAAGGGGTCTAGAGCATCCCCCCAGGGGGGTGGCCCCCAAAATAACCTACGCGTCATCGAACATTCCTGATCACATTGCCTTATATGGTCAGGTAGTGCAGGTAGCCCGCGAAACCAACCCGCCGACAGGCCAGATAGAGCATAGTCCGTTTCGCGCGCGCCATCTCGGCAAGCCCAGCCCACCTTGCTATAAAAGGAACCATTAGAGGATTGAGGTCGTCGACCCGAGAGATCAGGTCGTGTTCGTTCAGAGCTCCGCTCTATGTTATCGTGACCAGCTTTCCTTTTGCTTTGACAGCAGTCAAACCATCGAACAATAATTATAAACTCAGTGTCGTGTGAATTCTCGTCATGCGTGTTTAAATATTATTGTGGACTCGAGTGCTTCGGCACGCCATTATTATTGACTCCCGTGTGTATTGCTTGCATTGCAAGCAGAAGTGGTTGAGAACCATGAAAAGGGGTCGCAACACCGCAACCACGTAAATCACAAGGTAAAAAACGGTCCTTCTTGTATTATCCTTCACAGTAACATCCAATGTTTACGCCGTAAAACTGGGATAGTGGAAATAGAAATGAGAACCCTGAATCCAGACATTATATGTATATCGGAACATTGGCTGCGTGCTGAGGAAACGAATAGCATATGCATTGAAGGGTACGAAATGGTAGCATCCTTTTGCAGGAAACAATATAAAAATGGAGGTGTGATAATCTTCACTAAAAACCAATCCAATGTAAATTGCATTACTTTTATAGATGATTTATGTTCGGAAAAACACATTGAATGTGTAGGCATCACTTACAACAACAAGCAAGAGAAATTCATCGTACTATGTTTATATAGGGCCCCAACAGGCAATATCAACATTTTTAAAGACAACATGTTACAGATCCTCTCCAATCTTGCAAACAAATACCCAAAATTGCCGATTTTGGTCTGCGGCGATAGCAATGTCAACTTTTTGGTAGAATCTAAAGAAAAAAATGTTATTGCAGACCTATTTAGCACTTTCAATTTAGAACATAAACTATGTGAACCAACAAGGGTAACGAGCACATCCAATACATGCCTCGACAATGTATTCACAAACTTAAGATCAGAGGTAAAGGTGATTGACCTGGGCTTTTCCGACCATTTTTGTCAAATGATATCAACCCTTAACAATAACAATACTCGCCACCCTAAATCTAGCCGACCCAGTCAAACGATAATAAAACGATCGTTCAATAACAAAAACTTTTCGATTTTTAAAGAGAGACTGCGTAATACAAATTGGACGGAAATCCTTAAACTGCATCGGGCAGACGAAAAATACGAGGCTTTCAGCAACCTTTTCCAACAAGCATTTAACGCTGCCTTCCCGTTAAAAAAGACGAGGCGGACAAACAACAAAAAACGAATAAATAATTGGTACACTCCGGAGCTGGGGATACTAGGTGCACAACTAAAAGAATTATATGAACATTATCGACTGTCCGGGGATAACAAGATCCAGAGGCAATATCATCTCGATAGGCGATTCTACATTAACTCCATAAACGTAGCCAAATTCAGGGATAATAATAACAAAATCTCAAAAGCCCGCAATAAAGCGAAAGCCGGCTGGGAAATAATACATGGTAGCACAAACAAGCAAAAATCTAAACAGTCATGCATATCGGAAATAATCGATGCGGAAACGAGAAACAAACTAGCACCAAGTGAAATACCGGACGCATTCAATAATCACTTCCAAAGGGCAGTAGAAAAGGTGTCAACGGCACGTAATGAAGTGCCAACAGTGCGGTCGATCAGGGCGAGAAATTCAAACAAGATCATATTCCTCAGCCCAGTAACGACCCTTGAACTTGAAAGCATCATAACGGTAATAGCCAAAAAGAAGTCGGCAGGGCTCGACGAAATACCGGGGCATGTGCTGAAGCAGATTTCAGAATACATAGTTGTGCCTCTAGCTAACATAGTCAACGCTTCCTTTGAGCAGGGAGTTTTTCCTAAAACACTAAAAAGTGCAAAAATCATACCGCTATTTAAAAGCGGGGACAAAAAGCTAGTCTCCAACTACCGCCCAATCGCGCTGTTGTCGGTGTTCTCAAAAATCTTCGAAAAAGCCATATGCACCAGGATAATTTCTTTCGTTGAAAAATTCGGCATACTAAACACCAATCAACATGGTTTCCGCAAAGGAAAGTCTACCGCCACGGCCATGGCGGGTTTTGTTACTAGCATACTCCAAGCCTTAAAAAATCGTCAAGAAGTTGTAGGAATATTCTACGACTTCACTAAGGCATTCGACACGGTACAACACGAGCTCTTGCTATCCAAATTAAAACAGATTGGAATCGGAGGTGTAGCGAATAACTGGATTCGTTCCTACTTAACAGACCGCACACAGGTAGTCCACATAAAAATAAACGGTGTCACAAAATGTTCACAACCAAAAACAATTAACATAGGTTTACCCCAAGGCTCAATCATCTCGCCGGTTTTATTTATTTTATTTACGAACGACCTCCCATTCTCCATCACGGAAGGGACATTGACTCTTTTTGCAGATGACACCACACATCTAGTCACAGCCCCCAGCGGTTTGAGCAGCAAAGCAATCCTGGCGGTCAAACAAATCGAAGTGTGGTGCGCGACAAATAGCCTCGTTCTAAATAAATATAAGACTTCGTTCATGAGATATAAACCAAAGAAAACACCTGATCCCTGTAGTCCACTAATAAAGCTCGAATCACAGAGCATTCCAGAACAGGAAAGCCTCAAATTCCTGGGGGTCTATATCGACAACAACCTAAGCTGGAAGCAGCACATAGAAAAATTATGCCCTAAAATAGCAGCAGGCTGTTTCCTTCTAAGAAAACTCAGGGACTTGATTTCATTTGACAATCTAAAAATGGTCTATCACGCATACGTTGCCTCGTTATTAGCCTATGGCATCATCGTGTGGGGATGGTCCACCCACACGAAACGGCTGTTTACCCTTCAAAAACGCGCGATCAAATTTATGGTTAAAGCCAGCAGCAACCCATGTGCAGATATATACTACAAGGATTCTTGCCGAATATTCTTTGTGAAACATAACATTTTAACGCTACCATGTATATACATTTTTCAAACAATTATGTTCACGAGGAAATCTCACGAAGAAGGGAGCAAAGTACAAGATGTGCATAGTCATAACGTCAGAAACAAGGCTGATTTTAAACTTGAATTATGTAAAACAAATTTTATTGGAAAAGATCCTTTTTCGATGGGAGCAAGATTGTATAACGCCTTGCCAAAGGAAATCAAAAGAGAAAAACGCTTCAAAGAAAAGCTAAAAGAATTCTTGATTTCTCGCTGTTTTTATTCTATAAATGAATTTTTACATTGTACTTTTTAACATGTATTTTAGTCTAAGTTACTACTTTTACATTGTTGTATTCCTACACTTTTGACGTTCCTCATGTAATTTAATGTTACCAACAGGAAATAAATTGAATTGAATTGAATTGAATTGAAATTGCAAATAGTGTAGTGCCAGTGACATGCGTCGTTAATTAGTGGTTATGGACCCGAGTACTTCGGTACGAACAAACATCTGCCCTTGCAGAACACTCGTGTGCACTACATTATGTGCTAACTGTGCCGTGTGCGTGATTATTTTTGTGGTTTCCACGGCGTGATCCAACGGCTTGGGTCATGCCTATCGAAATCGTAACGGAAAACGGCGAGCGCGACGCCCTCTCTCTTGCTCCGGGGCTATCCCTCACGTCGAGTCTCTCTCGAACTCGGTGTCAACGACCCCTGCCACAGCCACCCCTACTCCAACGCAGAAGCTAGCCGCCCCAGTCGCCGCTTCCCCTGCACCCGTCAAGCAGCCAACCCCTCTCACGCCTATCGAGAGAGTGACAATGGCTTGCTTCAAGATTACAACCTACGTTGCCAGCTCCACCACCAACCCGAAAGTCGCCGCTCAGAGCACAAAACCAGCTGCAGCTGCCCCGACGAGCAACGCAGCAAAACCGAAGCGCGGTCACAGAGGCTCACAGCCGGAGTCGACTGACGCCGACGCAGACACCGACGCAGACGCATTCCGCACCGTGAAGCGAAAGTCACGGAAGTCGCGGAAACGCAAGAAGAGCGCCCCCGGCTCAACTCAAGGCACATCGACGGCCAACAAATTCGACGTCCTCTCCGACGACGACGTTCACCCGATGAACACCGACGTCGAGTCAGCGTCGGAGTCTGACGCCTCTTCCCGACGACCGAGCCCGCCGCCGAAAAAAATCCGCGTGCCGCCGGTCGACTTCCGGCGATGTTGAACGGGCGGCGCTCGATCTCCACGGCTTCGCGGATGGTGCGTGTCCGGTAGTGCTCGACCGCGGCCAGTGACTTCATGCCGTCGAAGTCGATCTTGTGGCCGGTCTGCTCCGTATGCTGAAACAGAGAAGATGTGGTCTGGCCGGTCGCGACCGCTCGCCGGTGTTCCTGCAGGCGCTTGGACATGTGCCGGCTCGTCTGCCCGACGTAGGTGTTGTTGCAGTCGGCGCATGGCACTTCGTACACCCCGTGTTGCTCGAGCTCGATCTTGTCTTTGGCACTGCGCAGAAGGTCGCTGATCTTGCGGTCAGCACGGAAGACGGTCTTGACGTTGGCTGCGGCTAGGCGTTTGCTGATCCGGTCGGTGGTCCCTCGCACGTAGGGAAGGAAGGCAATGGCAGCAGGCTCCTCTTTATCGTCGGGACTCTCCGTGGCACCGGCAGAGCCCACCGTGGGACCGGGACCGAGACCGACTCCACGAGCCGACACCCTGGTGGATACGCGAGACTGCCAAGATGCCCCTGCACGCAACACGCGATTGGCTACTGCAAGAGCCAATTGGAGAGCAGTCCCGCGTACCGCAGCGCGACCCCCCACCACCGAGCAGCCTCCCGCTATAAGACCGAGCGGTCGAGCAGCTGCATCATCGGCCAGAGCACAGGAAACCAGGGTTTCCCTCTCCCGTCTGACTCAACTTGGGTCTCCATCATCCTTGCGATGCGGCAAGCCATCGAACAAAACAGCAGGACGCTCGCCCTGCTGTCTAAATCTTTGACGGCATTTATGTCGAACAAAAACCAAAATGGCAGCAAACCCTAAGCAAGCTGTTCGCCTCCTCAACTGGAATGCCAACGGCATTCGAGGACGCACGGACGAGCTCCTGACGCTGATGGAGTCGACCGACGCCGCCGTTTCTCTGGTGAGCGAGACCCACCTCCAGCCGGGTCATCGCCTTCGCCTGGCGAACCATTCGGTTTACCGCACAGACCGGCCGGGGGGCCAGTCGCACGGCGGCTCGGCCGTCATCGTTCGCAACACCGTGCGTCACGAGGAGCTCGTCCTGCCGACGCTGCATCGCCTGGAGGCGACGGGCGTGCTGCTCCATACCGACGCCGGGCCACTGCGCGTGTTTGCCGCGTATTCTGGACCGAACGCGCCGCTAGTCGAGCTCGACTTCGAGGCCCTCTTCGAGTCGCCCCAGGCCACCTTGGTCGCGGGTGACATCAATGCCAAGCACCCAGACTGGAATTGCCTGACGTCCAACCCGTCTGGCCTCAGACTGCGAAAGCTCGCCATCCGCGAGGGCATCACGGTGTCGGGCCCGATCGAGCCGACTCACATCCCAGCCTACGCACGCTACCGGCCATCCGTGCTAGACATCATGCTGTCCAAGAACATGACGCGCTCGTTCGACTTGGAGACCATCACGGCGCTCTCGTCCGACCATCTGCCGGTGCTGATCACGATCGGCGCCGACATCGACATGACGCTGCCTCCCAAGAAGCCCTGCTGGAAGCGAGCCGACTGGGAGAAATTCCAAGCCGATCTTGCGCCGCGCGTCGAATCGTCACCGCTCGACTGCGAAGCTGCCGTGGACGCCGCCGTGGAACACCTCACGGCCGCGATCCAAGCGTCGGTTGCCGTAGCGTCCCGCTATCTCGGCCGATGCGAAACGCATTGTTCGACCTGCCTGACAGCATTAAGTTGTCGAAAGAACCGGGCTCGTCGTCACTGGCAACGCTGCCGGACGGCCGACTTGAAGCGCGCTAAATCGCTTGAGTCCAGCTTGGAGCTCGTCATCCGGGACCACCGATCGGCTCAGTGGGACAAAGCCGTGAGCGACCTCCGTTTTGAGGACAACAGCACTTGGCAGATGTCTCGCCGACTGCTCAACAAGCCGCTGCCAAACCCGCCGCTGCGAGGCAAACACCATCTCGACTGCAGTGCACGGGACAAGGCCGAGGTCTTGGCCGACTCGCTGCAGGCACAGTTCGAGCCGAACGCGCCGAGCCGGATCACGCCAGACGTCGAAGCGGATGTCGCGCGGTACCTCGCCGAGCACCCCGCCGCAGCACACGCCGACGACGCGCCGCCTGTCACTCGGGCCGAGGTCAACACCTACGTCGCGCGGCTCAAGGACCGGAAGGCCCCGGGCGCAGACGGCATCGTCAACGCCGCCATCAAGGAGCTGCCGAGGGCGGCATGCGACCGTCTTGTGGCGATCTTCAACGCATGCCTTCGCATGCAGTACTTTCCGCGGGCTTGGAAAGAGGCGAAGGTGATCACGCTGCCGAAGCCGGGGAAACCTCTTCGCGATCCCGCGAATTGGAGACCCATCAGTCTGCTGAGCGGCTTGTCGAAGCTGTTCGAACGAGTCATCCTCACGCGACTCAACGAACAGTCCGAGACAAACGCCCCCATCATCAACCAGCAGTTCGGCTTCCGCGCCGGCCACTCTACGAACCACCAGCTGCTCCGTGTCGTGAATCACATCACGTGCGGACTCAACTGGAATCGCAAGACGGCCACCACCAACTCGGCGGCTTGACTTGGAATTCATACCAGGTATCCCAACCAGCAACCCCTTCGATGTCCTATCAACGGTACCTACAGACATGGATATCCAGTCCTTGCAACCACCTCCCAAGAAAAGGGAAACTCCTCCTCCACCGATAGTGCTACGAAACTTGCCCAACTTCATGGAATTAGCCAGGATGCTGGCCGGTCTCTGTACCCACCAACTTACCTTTCAATCCTCCAAAGATGCAAAAAGACTCAAGACTGGCAAAGCTGACGACTTCAGAGCTGTCACCTCTTATCTCACAAGAGCTCGAATTGAATTCCACACATTCTCCCTAAAAGAGGACAGGCTTATCAAGTTAGTTCTTCGCGGACTGGATGCCTCAATCACTCCCGAGGAAGTCAAAACAGCCCTAGAGGAAGAGCATGCCATTCGAGCTGAGAAGGTTGCCCAACTGACCTCCTTCCTAGGACCACGCACCTCCAGCGACGGGGGCCAACAGGAGAGGGCAAAGCTTCCGCTCTTCGTTGTCTACCTCAGGACTCGGGAAGATGTGGCCCGCATCAGGCAAATCAATAGACTCTGCTTTTGCAAAATCTTGTCAATTGACGACTTTCACTCCCCCACAGGACCTGTTCAATGTTACCGATGCCAGGGGTTTGGGCACACCTCGGCCTTCTGCGCTCAAAAACCAAGGTGCCTTAAGTGTGCAAGCCTCCATCCAACGGCTGAATGTAGGAAGGCACGGTCCGAACCAGCCAAGTGTGCCGACTGCGGGCATGACCACACGGCAAACTACCGTGGGTGCCCAGCGTACGCAGACGCGATGAAGCGGTTAGAGCAGGGCAAGGCGAAAGCCATCAACAAGGGACGACACCAGGCCAACCCGGCTAACAACCGGGAAAGCCAGGCGTCCAAGCCACCCCGAGCCACCAGTGCTATAGCACAGGCCAGCCCCAGCTTGGCTGACAAAGACCATCCTTCGCGAGGACCAGCCATTGGAGGCGAAACTCAATTCCCCGGAGCATCAAACATGGAGACTGAGAGAGCCGAGCGAGCCGAGGCTGCTGACTCAGAATCCCGGATCGGTGAACATGCACAGGCCCTGGGGGGGACAAGCACGGTAGACACTGCCCACCCACCCCCTCACACTCATAATGCAGGGACAGCTCTACATAGCTATGAAAGCATCATGCACCACCAGCTTAGACCTCAAAGAAATCCATACAGGCAGACGAATGCCTCCCCCTCACCACCGCGTCAGCCGTGGATTTGGCAGGAACAGAGACCACAGCCCCGGCAGCCTAACAATCAGGCTCATGACCAGCAGCACCCTACCACCCATCATCACCATCAGGCTGCGCAAAACCCCAACTTCTGGAACAGCTGGGCTAACTGGGCAAATAGCCTTCTTATGGAAATCCTGTCCGCTCCCCCGCATCTAAGAGTGCAAGTAATCCTTTCCAAAACCATGCCACTTACCATGATTCAAACAGCCATGTCAACCAACACCCAATATGGCATTACAACATAAAAAACATCCCCAGAACCTGACCCTCATAGCCTGGAATGCCAACGGTATCCGGCAGAAAAAAGACGAGTTTTTGCACTTTTTCAAGCAACATGCATGTGACATTGCACTCAACAATGAAACCTTCCTAAAACCAGGGCAAACCTTTAAACTCCCAAACACAACTATCTACAGAAATGACAGACCGAGCCATGGAGGTGGTACAGCCGTGATAGTTCGTCGAGGAATATCCCACCACGAAATCACCCTCCCACCGCTCAAGTCGATAGAGGCCACAGCTATCCTCATAGACACAAAGACAGGACCGTTACGACTCATAGCAGCTTACAAACCCCCTAGGTCCATGCTAGACATCACAGACCTAGACGCCATCTTCCAAGACAACACTCCCACGGTACTTGCAGGGGACTTACACTCCAAGCATTCAGCCTGGAACTCCAGAATCACGAATCCCAGTGAGCACATTGAACATGTAAACAGAGTCACAAACACCCTTCTTGACCACAGAACCCCTGTCGCGACCGAAACTGAGATCACCCTGGTTACCACAAAGGAAATTAGGGATGTGGCACTACTTCTTAAAAACAAAAAGGCACCTGGCTTCGATTTTATCCCAAACCAAGTTCTTAAAAAATTGCCGATGGCTGCGTTTGATCACCTCTCTCTTATATTTAACTCAATGATAAAACTTAGGTACTTCTCCATAGAACTTAAACATTCCAAAATAATACTTTTCGCAAAACCAGGGAAGGACCATGCTTTTCCCCAAAATTATCGACCGATAAGCCTTCTGACAGGCATTTCCAAACTGTTCGAAAAGGTGATCTTGGCAAGAATTCAGTCGCACATCAACACTAACGAGATTCTGCGCAACGAACAATTTGGGTTCAGACAGGGTCATTCAACCGACCAACAGTTGGTAAGACTAACGGAGATTATTACTAAGGGATTTAATGAGAAGATGCACACAGGGGTTGTTTTCCTGGATATAGCGCAGGCATTTGACAAGGTGTGGCACAAGGGACTCTTATATAAAATGATGGAGTACAAGTTTCCGGACTATCTCACTCTTATCATCAAGTCCTACCTGAGCGATCGAACCTTTCAGGTGAGCCATGGCACCTCTCTGTCTACCACAAGGAAAATAAGAGCAGGCGTACCGCAGGGATCGCTCCTGGGACCAGTTCTTTCCATTATTTTCATAAATGATATGCCCCGCACCGAAAAAGTGGAGTTGGCACTTTATGCCGACGACACGGCCCCAATCACTCAGTCCAGACGAGGGTTTCTGGCAAGCAATCGGCTCCAGGCAGCTCTGGACAACCTCGAAGAATGGTACGAAAAGTGGCGAGTTAAGATCAATGTTAGCAAGAGCAATGCAGTGCTCTACACTAAGAAAATAAAAAAAGAACACATAAGAACCACAGAAGTGACACTTTTTGAGGAAGTAATACCGTGGCAAAGCGAAGCTAAATACCTAGGGGTTTTTATGGACCGTAAGCTTACGTGGGGCTCGCACGTTAAAGCGGTCCAATTAAAAACTAAAAAAAGGATGGGATTATTAAAACCACTAATCAAAAGAAAGAGTAGCCTAAGCATCCGCAACGGCCTGCTACTTTACAAGACCCTTTTATTGCCAATAATGAGCTATGCGTGCTGTGCCTGGGGCACCACATGCAACACAAACATACAAAAGCTCCAGACAGTGCAAAATGTTGCTCTTCGGCAGATCACCAAAAGCCCATGGTACGTTAGAAACGCGGATATTAGAAGACAGACCAACATCGATTTAATCAAAGACAGACTAAAGGAACTACCAACCAAATTTTATCAATCTCTGACAAAGACTAAAAATCCGATTATTCTTAACTTAGGCAACTACGACGAATCCGAGAGGACAAAATATGTCAGACCCAAGGCAATCTTAGCCAACGCGTGACGTAGCATAGCTTAGTTATTAGTTTTTAGGAAACACCCATATATAAGAAAACTCCCGTCATTTTAAGCAAACACGACAACCAGAAAGGGGCCAACGGCCCGGGGCTGGACAGACTCGGTAGGGCACAATCCCGACCAATCATTAAAAAAAAAAAAAAAAAAAAGAAGCAAGACGGCCGCTGTCTTCCTCGACGTCGCCAAGGCATTCGACCGCGTTTGGCACGACGGCCTCCTGTACAAGCTGGCCACGACTGGGTACCCGCCGTACCTCGTGAACGTCGCCGCCAGCTACCTGCGAGACCGCTCGTTTCACGTCTCGAAAGACGGGGAGCGCTCGACGACGCGTCCGATCGCGGCCGGCGTGCCGCAGGGCGGCATTCTCTCACCGATGTTGTTCAACGTCTTCGCGAATGACATTCCGACCGACATGCCGAACACCGAGATCGCGATGTACGCCGACGACGTCGCCGTGCTAGTCCAGTCAGGGTCGATTGGGCTAGTAGCGAAACACCTGCAGCTGTCGCTCGACCGGCTGGCCGCGTGGTATGCCGACTGGCGCGTCGGCATCAACACGGGCAAGACCACGGCCACGCTGTTCGCGCGCACCAAGGAGAGGCCCCCCGACGTCCAACTGTTGGGCGACCACCTAACCTGGTCGCGGCAGTCCAAATACCTGGGTGTTGTCCTCGACGATAAGCTGTCCTGGCGGCCGCACATCAAGGCGACGTGCGCGAAGGCGCGCGACAAACTCGCCTGTCTCCGGCCGCTACTTCGCAGTAGGCACATGTCGATTGACGCCAAACTGCGGCTCTACACTGCCATCATCCGGCCGACATTGACGTACGGATCGCCGGTGTGGACCACCTGCCGCTTGTGCGCGTTCGAGAGACTCCAAGTCATCCAGAACCGGGCGCTGAAGACCGCCGCCAGGCTGCCCGTGTTTACACGAACGGCCGCACTCCATCGTGACCTCGGCGTCACGCCCCTCGAAGACTTCGTGTTACTCCTGAACACGGAGTTCTTCTCCTCTCTTTCCGACAACCCGAATCCTTTGATCCACTCCCAACCCTCCTACATATCAACATCCTTCTATAAGTTCCCATACCCATCAGACATCAACGCGGACCATAACGGCTTGCCGGGTCCCGCGTCTCCTCCAGTCTGCCCCATCGGTCGCTAACGGCTTGCCGGACCAGAAGAGCATCCGCCGCTAGCCGAACTTAGCGGCACTGGCAACCGCCAGCCCAACACCCAACAAGCCGAGCGCGAACCAACCGCCGCCCGGGAAAAAAGGCTTAGATGCCTGCCATCCCGAAATCTCACTGCCACGGCTTCACCGTGACAGCGCCGACCAGGACTGTTGTTGTTGAGCGAACATCAGTTGCTGGCCGGCGGTCGGGACGCTCACTCGCTCTTTGAGCAGCAGCACCCTGCGCTTAGGCACTGATCACCATTTTTGGGGGACTGACACACAAACAGTTGAATTGTCACAAACGTCCCAGATTGAATATTTCATGCCAAACGGCAATTGCAAGCAGCTGTAACCATGCAGCGTACTCCTCCTAGGGACCCTAGGTCTAGGGACCTCAGGACTTCAAACTCGACTCTGGCATAACTCAGCCATCAACCCACAAAACGCAAATTAATAATAGCCAAGCACTCACAAAAGTAGCTGCCCACCTCGAGGCGAACGTAGAAGACTCTCCGCAACGCGGATTGTGTAGGCCAGCGCCTCCAACACAAATCACCATTGACGGAAACATATCTCGCCTTGAGGCTATTCAATCCCTACGACATCAAGCCGCATAGCTTCATACCATGACGTCACATATCCGACAAGCCCCCACACACAGCCTACCACGCCCCAAACAGATAGCGCCAGAAATAGACAACGCGGACATCATCATTGACCTCTTCGCCCCCCAACACCAGATTAGGGACAAAATAAACGAGATTGCGGCTCGACACGCAGACAGGCCGACTCAAACTCAAACTCAAACCCAGACTCGGACCTCCGCAACCGAGCGACTACAAAAACAACAACCTCACACACTAAAGCAGGCAGCACCACCCACCAACGTCGAACCCGCGCTGCCACTTAAAACATCTGAAACAGTTAAAGCCACGCCAATCACTGGCTACCAAGATAGTTCGGATGAAAAAGAAATTCTAAAGTCATCTAATCAACCAAAATTTAAAAAGAAGACGAAGGCAGTCCTATGCATAAATGCCTTTCGCAAGGCCCCCCCCCCCCCCCAACCAGCAGCCCCCCTCAAATTCTAAAAAGCGAAAACTATCAAAATCAGGATCTGATAATGAGTTCCCTCCACTGCCAGTGCCAACAAGACAAATGCACCTGGATTTCACGCCAGCTGTCCCCACCAGCAACCCCTTTGAGGTGCTTGCCACAGTAGCCGCTGACTCCAATGAAAATGACATGGACGTCCAGACTTCTCCCCTGCCAAAGAAAAGAGAGTATCCCCCTCCTCCCATAGTCATACCAAATGTTCCCAATTTCATGGTGTTAGCGAAAACGCTGGCTGAACTCTGTGCCAACAGACTTACCTTTCAAACCTCCTCCTTAAACGCCAGACGGCTAAAAACGGATAGCGCTGATGACTATAGGGCTGTTACCTCATATCTCAAAGCAGCCCAAATCGAACACCACACCTTCTCCCTTAAGAAAGATAGGCTTATAAAGCTGGTTGTTCGAGGGCTAGATGGATCCATAGACCCAGAGGAAATCAAAATTGCTCTAGACGAAGAGCATGCCATCAAGGCGGAAAAAGTTGCTCAGCTCTCCTCTTTTCGAGGCCCACGATCGTCTCGTGACGACGGCAATCAAGAAAGGGCTAAACTCCCCCTATTTATTGTCTACCTCAAAAATAAAGAAGATGCGACACGCACACGAAAAATCTGCCGACTTTGCTATTGCAAAATAACTTCTGTCAACGACTTTCGCTCCCCCACTGGGCCGGTGCAGCGTTACAGATGTCAGGGTTACGGCCACACGTCCGCCTACTGTGCCCTAAAATCAAAATGCCTCAAATGTGGGAACCTCCACCCAACAGCTGAATGCAGGAAGGCACGGTCCGAACCAGCCAGGTGTGCCAACTGCTTACAGGCCCACACGGCCAACTACCGTGGGTGCCCTACTTATGCAGATGCGCGAAAGCGCTTAGAGCAGGGCAAGGCGAACTCCACCAACACCAACGGGGAGAGATACCAGGCCAACACGGCCAACTACCGGGAAGGTCCTGGTTTCAGATCTCCCCCAGCCACAAGCTCTCATGCACAGGCTAGCCTGAGCCTGGCTGACAAGGGCAATCCGTTCCAAAAACCAGCCGAGATAGCAGAGGTACAAAACCGTAACACCCCGAGGCCGGGGGCTTATTCTGTGCCCGTTAATATTGAAACTGAGGACACTGCACAGGCCCAGAGGGGTGTCAATACAGCAAATAGCAACCCCCCCCCCCCCCCCCCACCAAACCGGGACCATCAGGAGCAAGCCAACGTAGCTCAGAAAGCGCCATGCCCAAACAGCCCCAGCATCAACCAAATCCCTACAGGCAATCAAATGCCTCCACCTCTCCACCTCGCCAACCATGGATCTGGCAGGCACAGAGACCCCAGCCCCAGCACCAAATCATTCATCCTCAACAACCCATCAATAGCCAGGCTCTCAATCAATGGACCATTTGGGCAAACCAGTTCCTATCGGAGATCTTTGCAGCCCCCCCTCACCTTAGAATTAAAATAATCCTATCACGAACCCTTCCCCTTGCCATGATAAAATCAACTATGTCAATCAATAACCAAAATGGCCCCACACCCTAAACATACTCAAAAACCCCTAAAACTGATGGCATGGAACGCCAATAGCCTCAACATGAAAAAGGCTGAACTGGCTCTATTCTTAAAAGACAACCAATGTGATGTTTCCCTAATAAGCGAGACATTCCTCAAACCCGATCTGAAATTTAAAATCCCGAACACTGAAATATACAGGAACGATCGAGTCAATCATGGAGGAGGCACGGCTGCACTAGTGCGCCGCGGACTAGTCCACCACCAGGTAAATCTCCCCCCTCTCAACTCATTAGAGGCAACGGGCATTATACTAGAGACCAAGACCGAGAAAATAAGACTTATCTCGGCATACAAACCACCCAAACAAAGACTAGACGTTGCTGATATAGATGCCCTTTTTTCAGACCCCATCCCAACCATCTTGGCAGGTGACCTAAATTCAAAACACCCGGCCTGGAACTCGCGAATATCCAACACGAGTGGTAATCTCTTATACAATCACTGGCAGCGCGGAGTCTACAACATAATTGGCCCCGACTCGCCCACTTATTATTCAGACGCCGGCCACAGGCCAGATGTCCTGGACATAGTCATTACCAACAACATCAGTCACTCTATCCGGCTAAATGTAGCTCAAGATCTAAACTCAGACCATAACCCAATTCTAATCGAATATGGGGATGAGACTGTTGAGCTCAAACCACCCCAGAAATCAAACACAAAAAACACAAACTGGGACAAATTTAGGGAAGTCGTGACCTCTCTGTTAGGAGAATACATCCCTCAGGCCAACACTAACGTTGAAGTGACCAAAAAATAGCCTACCTCACAAATGCCCTACTTGAGGGAGTAAGAGCCTCGACAAGGGTGCCAAAACATTCAGGACTCTCAAACCATCCCCGGCTACCTCCAGAAGTTATAACACTGATTAGGGCAAAAAACAAAGTAAGGAAAATTTGGCAACGGTATGGTAATCCGGTCATCAAAAAACAACTTAATCGAATGTGCACCGAAATAACCAAACAAATATGCACTCACAACAATACCACCTGGTGTGACAAACTAGAGAGCCTAGACATCAAAGATAACTCCTTATGGCGCATGACCAAAAGCCTTCTACGCCTCCCGTCTAAGGTCCCTCCTCTCCATGGGCAAAGAGGAATGGCGTTCAGCAGCCTGGATAAAGCGGAGACATTTGCTGACACGCTCGAATCCACTTTTACGCCCAATGACAATCCCAGCGACATTGCCCACATCGAACGAGTAAATAAATACACAAAAACCCTAGATTCACTCCCGAATGACCCCGAGTCTATCCCCATGGTAACCACCCGTGAGATAAAGAGGTCGTCCTCAACTTAAAAAGCAAGAAGGCTCCAGGCATCGACAACATTAACAACACAGTCCTTAAGAACATGCCAACCAAAGCATTTGAGTTCCTAGCTTCAATCTTCAACCTAATGCTATCCCTACAATATTTCCCTAGTAAACTCAAACATTCCAAAATTATCCTCTTTCACAAGGCCGGGAAGGACCCGATATTTCCGCAGAATTACAGACCCATAAGCCTTCTTACTGGAATCTCCAAAGTCTTCGAGAAAATTGTACTTACCAGAATCCAAACACACATGGACACTGACAATATATTGGCAAATGAACAATTCGGCTTCAGAAAGGGCCACTCGACAGATCACCAACTTCTCAGACTTACAGAAATTATAACCAAGGGGTATAATGATAAAATGCAGACTGGCGTGGTTTTTCTGGACATAGCTCAGGCATTCGATAGGGTCTGGCATCGGGGACTTATCTATAAACTAATGAAAAATAACTTTCCCGTGTACTTGGTCAAACTAATTAGGTCATATCTCATGCAAAGAACCTTCCAGGTGAGCCATGAAAACTCATTAACGACCACCAGACCCATAAGAGCCGGGGTACCACAGGGCTCTCTCCTAGGACCCATCCTCTTTAATATATACTTAAATGATATCCCCAGGACCCCGAATGTTGAACTGGCACTTTACGCGGATGACACTGCTCTAATCTCGCAATCAAGGCGAGGGTTTCTAGCCAGCAGAAAATTACACACAGCTCTAGAAGGACTTGAGCACTGGTACGAGCTATGGAGGGTTAAAATTAATGTATCGAAAAGCAACGCAGTCCTCTTTTCCAAAAGGCGGAAAATTGAAATTAAAAGAACGGAAAGTATTTTCCTTTTTGGGGAAGAAATTCCATGGGTCAAAGAAGCTCGATATCTAGGAGTGACGATGGACCAGGCGCTAAACTGGGGAGCACACATTGAAGCAACAAGACTAAAAGCCAAACAAAGGGCAGGTATTCTCAAACCACTCCTCAGTAGAAGAAGTACCTTAGACTTGCGAAACGGACTTACGCTCTATAAAGCATTAATCTTACCTATCATGACATACGCCTGCTCATCTTGGGGAATGGCACACACTAACAAACTAAAAAGACTCCAACAGGTGCAAAATCTTCTACTGAGGGTAATCACGAGAAGCCCAAGGTACGTAAGAAACGCAGACTTGCACAAAGACCTCCAGGTCAAAAATATTACAGACATCTTTAAAGACTTGACAACTAACTTTTATAAATCACTTGACAAGGCAACAACCCCGCTAATTAACTCATTAGGTAACTACGACGCAGACTACAATTCTAAGTACGCAAGACCAAAGACTTGCTTAACCAAGAAAACTGTTATTAACATATAAACATAGGTTAAAAATTAAATTAGAAATAAGCATTAGCAGAAAGCAGTCTAAGAAATCATAGTCAAGAAAAATATCTAGGAATACTGGAAAAGAGCACAAGCTCGGAGCCAGAAATGCGAACTGGAGAGGGCTTCGCCCTCTCCTGTCACATGGTCTTGTCTTGTCTTGTCTTGTCTGCATCATCAGTCTCCTGAAGATGGCGAGCCGTGCCTCGCCGAAACGTCGAGAAACCAGGCCCTTTTTAGGGCCACCAAACTCGTCACATCAGAGCAAAACCGGAAAACACATCTCACCATGCTTTACAGTGCTGACTTATGAGCAGACCATTAAAACTATAACTTTTGAATGAGAAAAAGAGTATATTCGGTAAAAAGGTAAAATTGAATATAAGTTTGATTTATATGCATTTCAATCGAATATTAATTTCTTATTGAATCTTATTCTTTGCAAAAAATAATAGTTTGGTGATATTTTCTTAAACAATTATTATTTTAATCGTCCTGTGATATTTTATATTGTTTTTTTTTTATGAGCGAAGCGAGCGAAGCGAAATCATCAATTTCACTAGTGCTAAAAAAACACTTGGTGTGTGTTTGTTTGTTTGTTTGTTTGTTTGTTTGTTTGTATTTTTTTGTATGTGTGTTTGCGCGCGCTCTACAGGCCAAACGCCTGCTTCGAGTGGAATGAAATTTTCAGGGTGTCTACTTTTGTTCTCAACTTTTGTTGAGAACAACGTTTACTCAAACGAATACTCGTTTGTTGTTCTCAACTTTTGCCTTAATCTTTTTTTGCGCTATATACAAACCGCTACGCTCATCTTTAACGCAACACAAATTGCGTTCGCCCTAGTTAAGATAATGTTTTACGTGTCGATTCCTCATAATCATCAGAATACCTACACTTGAAATCGAATATACTACACATTTGCTTTACAATTACTTTCAAAGTAATCGGTATCATTTAGGAGAATCATTCTTTTCAAACGCCCATAGGTACCAGTGATTGACGAGCGTAGCGAGCGAAGCGAGCGAAGCGAAATCATCAATTTCACTACTGCTAAAAAAACACTTGTGTGTGTTTGTTTTTGTATTTTTTTGTATGTGTGTTTGCGCGCGCTCCACAGGCCAAACGCCTCACTCGATTGGGATGAAATTTTCACTCAACTTTTGTTTCTCAACAAAGCAGAAAAAAGAGCAATATTCGACAATTGGGAAAGTTTGGAAAAGTACAGAAATTTATTTAATTGTGCGTATTTTTTTCAAATTTTCCCAATTTTGTTTGTTGCCTTTAGAAACCATCGAAACCAAATCGAAACATCACACCAGAATTTTTGACTTGAAGTTGACTGAAATATTTGACAGATATTATAATTTTTGTCAATTTCGTGCATGCAAGCTTTTGAAAGTTAGTCCGTGGCAGAAATATATATCCAACCTAATAAAAACCCTTAGGCATTTGTAACATCTGTGTATATACATGCACATTGCTGAATGATCTCGAAGTGAGCATATTTTCGCTACCCTACAGCTCAGACAGAAACAAAGAAAGGTCGGAATCGTGTACATTTTCAAGTGATCAGAACTTTTGAGAAAGCAATGGTCCGGCTTGCTGCTCCATGATTTTCATAGGCTTTTTGCCTCAATCTGTTTATGCGCTAAATACAAACCGCTACGCTCATCTTCAACGCAACACAAATTGCGTTCGCCCTAGTATATTTATAAGACAGCCAAAAAATGACCGTATAAATCGAAAAATTAAAAAAAGGTAGCCAAGTATACCTACACATCCCCAGTAGTAGTACTGTAGTACATCTCCAAGTAAACGGTTGTTGTTTTGGTCGATTTTCGCATAAATTTCACATTCATAGGGAACGTCTCCTGGCCACAAATAATTTACAAAAATTTTGAAAAAAATATAAGTGCTGTCAAAGAGCTGCTGAATGGCGGATACTATTTTTTTTCGTAATTTTTTTAAAACTTGCAGCTGGGGGAATTTTCTAAAAGTGCCATTTAAGGCCATTTTAGGCACTTAAAAAAAATCCCCCATCTGTAAGTGTCAAAAAAACTTCATCAGGCAGCGCACCTAGTGTTTAAAAATGTTATGTCATCTGTGTTAAATATTGCATGAATCATTCATGAAATTATTTTATATATTATATTTTATTCATTTATATATACTGGGGCTTCGCGAACGCAATTTGCGTTGCGTTGAAGATGAGCGTAGCGGTTTGTGAAGCAGATAAAATTGTGAAGGCATAAGTTTAATTTAAAACCCATGGTGCACCATGCCAGATCGAAGATTCTGATTACTCGAACATTTTGTGAGCTTGCTTTGTTTCTCTCCGAGCTGTCAAGTAGCGAAAATATTCTTAAATTTTGAGCTCAATGAGTAATGATAACGAAAATAGATACCTACACCTCCTATGTCCGAGGGTTCTTATAATATATAGGACAAAGTTAACTAAAATTATGATATCTGAGAAATCTTTGCCTTGGCAAGATTGAAATGCTGGTAGCTGGTAGCAAAGCTGGTAGCCAAGAAAACGAAGGACACCGACTAGGCGCCAAAAAGTACAGAAATTCACGATAAAAACACAACACACATGCAAATAAAATGCAATCAGAAAGTCCTACAGACCAAAGACTTTCAGGCTTGATCAAATGGAATAAGTTCAACATGTTTACTAAATTTCGTAAAGATATGCTCAGAACCTAGGCATTTACAGATTCCAAAATTTGAAAAAATCGAAAAAATCCGGAAAATTGATTTATTTCGGATTTGATCTGATCTTTTCCAAAAACGCAGGGGGTCTAAGTTGAGAACAAAGGTAGGTCCTCAGCAAGTTTTATTAAAACCTGGTCAGGCGTTTGGGCTGTAAGAGCACGCGCGCAAACACACAAACACACAAACGAAACAAAAAAAACATACATTAGGTAGTGCTTTTTTTAGGGGTGTGATTTTGAAGATTTCGCTCCGCTCGCCCCTCTCGCTTAGATCACTTTGCTCATCAAATATGTCAAGCTTTGAACATTACACTAACCCATGATGGCGTCTTGTAGACCAGACATCCCCAGAGCGTTTAGCACATCTGAGCATAGATGAACAACAGGCAGAACAACAGGCATAGATGATTCCACAGACGGACAAGGGCAGTGTGGCGAGGAGCAGCGAGACTTTCCCGCAAGCTTGCACTTTCCCGCAGGAACAGGCTCACGATTCGCGTAACGTTGGTGTAACAATCAACGGATCGCAGCCCTGCTGGAAGCATTTTGTGGGGGAAACTTTGCCACAATATTTCAGCGCGAAGCTTGTAAACCGAAAGTGCGCATGGACCCCTGAAATGATAAAACACACATTAAAAGTTCCACTGCAGCAAAACGCATTTATAAAAATAAAAAAAAACGATATATTTGATGTTATTAGAAGATGAACTTTTTTTACAAGCAGGGCAGCCAACAAAAATATGTGTTTGCTGCCTACGCCTAGGTTTGAAGCAAACAGACGATACTTGTCACTGTCACAGTAGCAAACAGCTAATAATTGTGCTACAGAGTCAAACGCACAGGTGTTAGTTAACGAGACTCGTAACCCTTTGCGGACTGCGACAGCTCTCGGAGGTTTGCTCCCATTCACCATCAATCCTATTGTGGCCTTTTTCTTGAGGTTACTCTCATCTAATACGGCCCATTCAGGAGAATCGGTGAGATAAACTGACCGTTTTCTCTTCTTGAATGGGAATTCAGCCTGTTCCTTCCAGTTTTCAAGCGAATTCATTTCTGTGGTGTAATATACATGACTGGACGTTTGCTTTCTTGTGAAGCAAGCGTTGCAGAGTCTTTGCGACCCGTAACCTTCGTCGTCTGAGGTTTCATGTGTTTGAACTGGGTATGAGCATCCTTCAAGAATGTGCACATTAGCTCGACATTCGACACAAGTATGTGCTCCAGTAGGAAGATTTCCATCCCTGCAGACAATGCACTGGACGATCTGCTCTCGTTCACCACGATCAACGGCTTGCGGAGTTACTTGGCTGTTATCTGGCGATACGCGGACATCGGCGGATAGCTTTCGCTATCACGTCGCCAGAAGTTGGTGCCTCCAGCTATCTTCATGGCTCCCTCGATGATGTTAACATGATTGAACAGGAAATCGTCAAGTCTCATCGGTAGCTCATGAGACGGTTCTTGATTTCATTTATGTGACTTTCCACGGGTGCGCTGCTGGCAGTCAATGATTCGGAGTGAAATTTACCGATCATGATTGCCGACCACAATGGGAGGTATGAACACAGTTTCCCTAAAGGTCCAATGATTTCAGGAAGCTGCATCAGGTTGTCCCTGTTCCCGTTGTCAGTTGCGACAAGGAGGGAACTTTTGGCTTTAATGTTTGAAACCCATTGAGCCACAGATTGCGCGGGGCTCTCAACTTCTTCCATATTTGAAGGGATCTCATCTGCGTATATGACTTCAAGTTCACCGTCCTCGTCTTCTTCAGCATCTTCACTGTTTCCATCCAATTGTCTCTCTTCAAAAAGTGTGTCAGTTACACCATAAGCATAAGCCAGCTTAAGCCTATTTTTATGAATTTCACATGGTACCGCTGTAACTCCATCGTCACATGAATTTCCCTCGAAGGCAGATAGTGCTACCACCATCAGGGAAAGAAACACCTCTTCTGCTTCAATTAACGAGGTACTTTTGATGAGTAGTCCGACGCCCCTAATGTAAAATTCACGCACCTTTGCAAGCTTCCCACGTAAACAGTGGCATTGTGTGATGAACTTGATCAAGTGCGCTACATCTATCCGCAAAAAACACGCTGGAAGAGCCAAGTTTTCCTGATTCGTGGCAATTTTGAAGCACCGGTCAACATATGATCGTGTGTCGGACATTTGCGCAAAATCTCTGGCAGCTGCGCTTATTATTGCTAGGAAAAAGTCTGATACAAATTCCTCCAGCTCTAAGCCATTCCACTAGCCAGTACATAATGGCGTTGGCATTATGGCGCTCTGACATCATTTGCAAAATAGGCACCTGCCCTTCATGTTCGTCGGACAAACTTATGACAGCAATATAGAGGAATTGGACAATGTCTGCCCCGGACGTGCGAGTTTCTTTACGACTCCTCCAGTTGCGTCCACGCACATTTTTGCGCGTGCTATTTTTCTGCCGTATTCCGAGAATACGCGGAGTTGATCAGGTGAACAGTAATGGACAAAGAAGAGGCTAAGTCCGAGCTCAATCAATGTCTCGCGGAAAGGTGCCGTGAATTTCAACAACAAAACAGCGTGAACTGGGTCCGCAGCCAAACGTCCTGCTTTTATCATATCTGACTTTGCCTTCCTCTGAACTTCAAGCGTTGGTAGATGGGATGGCTCGTCATCAAACAGATCCATTATGTTCTTTGCTTCTTCTTTGCGAAACATGGTGGCTGTTCGGCCCTTTTCCAGCAGCGTCGTACACACTGCTGATCTGCGACGCCCACGCAATGGCCGCTTGGAACTCAAATCATTATTATTTGAGGTAGGTTTCACCATAAATTTGTATTTCGAAAGAGACTGCATTCTCGGGCATTTCGATGCTTGGCTCCTTCTCACAGAGACCCGTCAGCTTGGACCTGCAGCCGCGACATTCAGCCTCGAAATAAATGTACACTTCTGGAATCAGAAACTGCGCCCGCAAAATTTTACAAGTCCCGACGTATGGGCTTGGCGGAAAAACAGTGTAGTTTAAAACTGGTTAGGGCTCTATGAAAGACCCACACCTCATCCCAACAAAAACGTGGTCGATCCAAAAGGTAGAGAGAGGCTTATCTTGATCCAGCTCATTACTATAGTTGGGATCGATCTGCTTCATCGAATAGGCAAATAAAACAATAGCCGCGAAATATTTTCCGCATCGGAATAATATGATGATACTAACTAAATTATGTGGTTAACCATTGTTAAAATGCGAAAATGACAGTCCAGCCAATTAATCATCCCGTTCGGGGGAGCGGAATAACACCATCTGGAATAAGACCATATCGGCCATTTTCTGTCCCACCGGAATAAAGCCATCTGACTGATGGTCTTGTTCCAGTGGAACAAGACCATAAAAAATATGGTCTTGTTCCAGTTTTGATTCACTGTCCCTACACCATCAGTCTGATGGTCTTGTTCCACCGGAATAAGACCATAAAAATTATGGTCTCGTTCCAGTCAAGATTGACTGTCCCAACACCATATTTCAGATGGTCTTGTTCCAGTGGAACAAGACCATACAAAATATGGCTTTAATCCAGTCGGTTTAGACAGTGGCGTGCGAATCAGAATGGAAAATGCAATCTCGTGTATGGTGTTATTCCACTGGAATAATACCATAGAAATATGGCTTTGGTCCAGTAACGAGTCAACCCTCGTTGCATAGGAGTGAAGAGAGATGCCTAGCTTGCAGGCGTCGGGGTATAAAATTATTATCAACATTGTGGACTGTTTTGATGTGCTTTTACACCCTTAAATTAACCCTTTAAAAAATGATATTCTTTCTTTAGTATTTCGGACACTTACACACACATTGCGTTTTTTAAGGGTCCACGGTGATATAAAGTATTCGCTTTGCTGGTCGCTACGCGACGCGTGTTCTTATTTTTAATATGAGCGACACACAAGTTAATATTATGCTACGTAACATTTGAGCAGCATTAACTTAAAAATCTGAAATCAGCTCATCGTGGAAGGCGAAAGGTATACCTACATGAGTCGAGGCTAAAACACACGAAGTGATTAGGTCCCACTTATGTGGCGACAAATTAAACTAATTCATCACGATTCTGATTTTCTCTTTCGATATCTAATCCAAGTCTTGTTTTCACCACAAACAATACTTTTGTAGCATTGTCCCCGGTACTTCTGTCTATCTGCAGATTGAAAAAATTTGTTTTTTTTGTTGTGCATGATTAAATTTAAAATTCTCTTGACTTTGAAGATGCCAGTTGCACAACTTCGTATGATTGTGGGTTTCTCAAAAGTACTTTTTGGGATTCGGCATAAAGCATATTAATATTTGGAAAGTTGTGCAGTTGCCTACTAACTATATCGGCTTTCAAAAATGATTTCCTTTCTGTGTAATGTTGAAAGCAATCTCATGTTTAGGCTAGATCCAGCTACCAAAAATGACATTCCCGATAAACATTTCGCGGACAGTTTGGATACTGGTATCAAAAATGTTGTCTTGGTGCCAGCTATCACCTCCAAAGTGTGTGCAACGCGGCAGGTGCGACTGGAACCCGTGGGTGGATGTTAAAGGTCACACGGGAGACATCTATTGAAAGGCGAATATCTTCCATACCATAATATGTCATGCTCAATAACTGGCTCATAGCTAAGTTTTGAAACTCTCGGCTAGTGTCCAGCAGCAGTGGGTCCTCTTGAAAGTTGCAAATCCACTCTCCTTCCGAATGTGAAATGGAGTTTAGGTTAAAAAACAATAAGTAATGTTCTTCACGCTGCCATTGTCAGTCGAGGAAGTAACTAGAAAATATAAGTGAGACTTCATTGAGCATTGTAAACCCAGTTTGAATTAGTTTCTTTCAAAGTTTGTGTTATATATAGGAAAAGCAGACGTGTATCTTCGAAATTTAATAAAAATGCTTTTCTTTTGGTCCTGTATATGGTCCTGTATATGACAGTATGTCAAATTAGGGTGTGTCATTACCAGTTTAATATACGAGTGTATTACAATAAACTATGTATGAGAGAGAGTGCATGCTGAATGAAACTTGCGTTTGCGTTGACGACGTTTTGATTGACTAGCTGATCTTGTGTCGTTTCAACACTTCGAGTGAACTTGGCTCGTGCTAAGACTGTACATATTTTTCTTCCGTATTGTTTAATTTCCTGTGCCTGGCTATAAATAACCTACCCCAACAAAAGGGTAGCTACCTGACCACTCCCTGCGTCGCCGGCGAGTCGGCAGTTGTCTCCGAGAACTGGCCTCCCGAGTTCGGCAGCATAACATTAAGTTATTCACATGCTTCATATTATCAATGTTGTTTGTGTTAATTTGGTCAGATTCCACACTTACAGATAATAATAGGATAGGAACCTGACAATCTCCAAGTCAAGTTCAGAAGGAATAAGCATCTCTTTACAGGGCCCACCCACTCCTAAAAAACGTTAGAGAATCGCTAGATCATTACAGATCGAGCATTGGAGATTGCATGCTAGGTTCAAATTGACTACGCGAAATCTTATAGATATGGAGCCTCGCAATTGAATTCCTGCTCCCTCGCCAACAAGTTTAATAGATAAAAAATTTAGTTTAGGGTGCCGGGAACTTCAATTATAACATTGTTTTACACTTTCGCCCATCACCATACGTAAAGTTTAGGTACTGTTCTCTCGCTTGTGACTTAGGTTTAGTCTTTCCTATGCAAATAAAATAAAACATGATTCCCCATAATAGGTATATGTTCAAACTATACAGCCATGTGTGGTTGTCTCTACGATATCGTTACATCATATTATCACAATTAGAATATTATATTTTTTCATCAACCGCTTACACCCCTTTGCATCATTTATCCCTGGACCAGCGGGAACAAGTTTACAATATTGGGTGAAAGTGATTTAAAATAGTTCACCTACCAATACCCAACGCAATCAAACATACAAGGGTTCACAAATGTTATCGTAGTGCTTACGTTATACGTAGTGGCTGCGTTTGACATTATATGCATAGCACACAAAGTTTTAAAATCCAAGTGCTGGATGCTAGGCATCTCGCTTTACTCCTCTGCAACGAGGGTTGAATCGTTACTGGACCAAAGCCATATTTCTTATGGTATTATTCCAGTGGACTAACACCATACACGAGATGGCTTTTTTCCGTTCTGATTCGCACGCCACTGCCTTAACCGACTGGATTAAAGCCATATTTTTTATGGTCTTGTTCCACTGGAACAAGACCATCAGAAATATGGTGTTGGGACAGTCAATCTTGACTGGAACAAGACCATAATTTGTGTGGTCTTATTCCGGTGGAACAAGACCATCAGACTGATGGTGTTGGGACAGTGAATCAAAACTGGAACAAGACCATATTTGTTATGGTCTTGTTCCACTGGAACAAGACCATCAGTCAGATGGCTTTATTCCGGTGGGACAGAAAATGGCCGATATGGTCTTTTCCAGATGGTGTTATTCAGGCGTCTCATCCCGTTCTTGTTATCCACGACCTGCCTGGGTGAGCATGGCCAGCAAAAAGGTAGGGTCTCGTTACGATAGACTACCTTGATTGAGAGATAACAGAAGCAATTTAATAAAGCACTTATATAGCCGGGTTATATAGCCGGGGCACATCGACTTTGACTTTAGTAACAAGCCAAGAGATTGGATGATTTGACCTCACTGCACAATGATGATCGTTTAAAAAGCAGTATGCCTTCTAGATAATGCTATCATCGTAGTACCACCGTAATACTGGTTGCTAGTGGTGCTATGAAATCAACAAAGTACCCATTGTTGAAATGGCCGCTCTAGGTCCGGGTTATATAACACCGCAAGCCCGGCTAATTAGGCGCTTCGTAGCCGCTCCAAATGGCCGAGCTAGGTAAGGCCCCAGGACCAGTGAGGAGGACGGGAACCCCACCGCTGAGACTTGGAAAACCGTGTATACCTGGCTACCGGCCTGGTTGCATTAGAAAGAACGGTTTTGCCTGAAATACCCGACGAGGAGGACGAGGACGAAGAGTTTGAAGAGCCCGAGCCCGACAGGGCACAGGAAGAGTGGATGGTCGTGGCCGGCATGGGGCCGAATGAAAGGACGGTCCAATGCGAAATCGGCACGAGGGAGTTCGACACTTCGTTCGCTTGGACCGCCCTATACAACAACTACCCGAACATCGCGGGAGTGTCCAGCTTTCTGACCGATGTCAGGAAGGTTGCCACGGATGTCGTCGAGGACGTACACTTCTGGAATCAGAAACTGCGCCCGCAAAATTTTAAAAGTCCCGACGTATGGGCTTGGCGGAAAAACAGTGTAGTTTAAAACTGGTTAGCGCTCTATGAAAGACCCACACCACATCCCAACAAAAACGTGGTCGATCCAAAAGGTAGAGAGAGGCTTATCTTGATCCAGCCCATTACTATAGTTGGGATCGATCTGCTTCATCGAATAGGCAAATAAAACAATAGCCGCGAAATATTTTCCGCATCGGAATAATATGACGATACTAATTAAATTATGTGGTTAACCATTGTTGAAATGCGAAAATGACAGTCCAGCCAATTAATCATCCCGTTTTTGTTATCCACGACCTGCCTGGGTGAGCATGGCCAGCAAAAAGGTAGGGTCTCGGTACGATTGACTACCTTGATTGAGAGATAACAGAAGCAATTTAATAAAGCACTTAAGATTGCTTTGCGACAGCTAGTTTTTTTTCAAATAACGGATACGTGATGCTCACATATTGTTGGGAGTTAAGAATAGACGTTAGAAGTTTTTAAAATTTAATTATATCTCCAAAATTACGCATTTTAGAATATTGCTATACTAGTGGCCTGCAAATTGATGAAGGATAACGATTAGCTGTGGTGTGGAACAAAAATAAATGCTCAAAACAAATAAATCTTAGACATATCTGTGTATAATCGCAATTAGTATATTTTTTCTTCCATATTACCACTGGTATAATAATTTAAAGCGTAACCATGATTCCCATGGTTAAAAAGTAACAAAATAAAACACAACAAGTAAACTAAATAATAATAAGACATTTGCTCTCGCAACAAAATAGGCTACAAAGAAAAAAATAACAAATCTCGGGCTAGTAGCCGGCCCAGCCGCCCTCGTACTCCAGGACTTTGGCCAATCGCCGAGGCATCGACTCGGTCAAAGCCCGGATGTAGCGCTCGCTACCCGTCATGTCCAGCCAGGCGGCCTCGACGGCGTCCCAGAGCTCGTCTCGGTCCGCGGGCGGCTCCCAGTCCTCCTTCATGGAGCGGACCACCTCGGCCCACACGTTCTCTATGGGGCTGAGGTCGCAGCCCCTCGGTATTCAATCCACCAAATGGATGTCCTGTTGCGTCGCCAGCCACTCCTGGACCACGCCAGCAAATTGGACGGGGCTGTGATCCTGAAATAAAATAGACGCATTTCAAATCGCTATTTTTATTTCACCACTACAAATCGCGTATAGCTGTACTCGCAAAAGAATGCTTACCTGCTGGAAAGATATGGGCCCATCGGGGTACAACACCCGCACCGAGGGCACCATGACGTCCCTCAGGATGTCCCGGTATTGCTCCCCGGTGAGGTACCCATCGACGCGCCATAGTGCCCCCCCTCCGGCCGCGGACATCCACCCCCAGGCGCACACAGAGAAGCGTCCACTCTTCTGCCGCTGGTGGACGTATTTCGGGTCGAATCGGCTGTTATTCGGCCTGTAAACGATCTGGGGGCCGTCGTTCGAAGAGGAAAACGTCTTCTCGTCGGAAAAAACCACCCTCGACCAGTCGGCGTCGGCATGCGTTGCCGCGTACGCCATGCGGTCAACGCAATGGGCGTCGGTGAGGACCTCCTTGATGGCGGCTCTCCTCGCATGCAAGTCGGCCTCCCCGAGCCGATTCCTGGCGGTCTTCGAGCAGCCCGGGAAATTGCTGTTGGCAACCAACCAGGAGGAATGGCGGAAAGGATTTCCCTCGGACAGCGCCACGAGGTTGGCATCTTGCTCCGCCGTGGAGACTCGCTGTCTACCGGTGCCAGGCCTGAAAATGTAATAACAACATCGAGCGAATTGCTAATAACATTGCAGAGGTAATTTGTGATTACGTTTTGTGTTTATTTTCGTTTAAACGACCGATCGATGACTGAATATCACATTCACAGGCACGGCAGCAGGCATGATGCCTTGTTCAAATAATATATTATGTTAATAGATTAATAGATTTTATATTTAGGTGGTAAAATACACGAGATGAACTTTTAATTATTTCAAAGCATAATTTACTTTCGCTGCATGCTGCCAGTATCCTGGTAGCGCTTCCACCACCTCTTCGCACTTGCCGCGGACACACCGATTTGCTCCCCTGCCGCCCGTGGCGTGAGATTGCCGTGCTCTACGAGCCCCAAAACTGCCACCCTGGTATCATGGTCCCAGTGTGCAGCCATTGCAACTTTGCGTTGGCGAATGAATGAACTTGTCATTCGCCGAGATATGTTTAATTACATGATTCAGGGAAGACAGCTGACTGGAGGGAACAGGTAGTTCTATAAAAATAGGTCAAAGTGCGCCTTCCCATTGCGCTTCTGTATGACAATGGCCAAAGGCTTATCGTTTCTGGATGTCTTTATTGATGAGCTCATGAAAAGAATATAATTCCTTTTGTGGAAAATATTTGAATTAATATTTCATCTTGATAATTAGCTAAATATGTAATCTCTAAAGTCTTCTTTTCCCGGTGACGTATCGAAATAAATTGTGCATCAGTAATAAACACTAATCCCCCGATCTTGTAATCAGCTCCCAGCCTGCCTGGCCGGGCAGCCATCGAAAAGGTCGGGTCTCGGTACGATTGACTACCTCGATTGAGAGATAACGGATGCAATTAAAAGAATGCACATCGAATTTCATTAGGAAGTTAACTTTTTCATAGATAATGGAAAAATGATATTATATTAAGGTTAGTTGTGAAGACAAGATCTAGATAGTTTTTTGTTTTTTATTATAGCTTTAAAATTACGCATTTTAGACTATTAAAAATGTGCCAACATCGTGCAAAAATCCTCAGTGAATCAAATCAAGAGCATTTCCGATCCTCATTTGACGGAGCAAAGCAGCTAATGATAACGGAACGGGTTTATCAAACTAGTCCCAGGCCCGCAAAAGCACATGGCATAGCCACGTGCTCAGTACCCGGCCTACCTATACTATTTTCAAACGAACCTGAAAAGGACTTGTATATTTTTACGACGGGCGCAGTTTATGATTCCGCAAGTGTACCTATTCAGTGATGTAGGGGACACTTTAGCTCCTTTAAAAATCCACGTGCACGGAGTTTTGATTTTTTTTCCAAATGTGATGGGCAATCACATCAGTCCACACTCCTGCCGGTAGAACTGTGTACTCCCTACTAGTAGAGTTCCGATCTTGGGCGTGCTTTCTGTTGTAAACAGCATGAATAGGCATTATTTTGTTCCAGGCGTTGGATGAAAGCGTAATATGAAATCGTCTGTTACACTTTTCGGTATCTGAAAATGTATCATCTTCTGTTGAGTAATCAAATTCTTCTGTGTTCTCTTCGCTATCATAACAAAGATCTGGAGCTATCGGCACAGAACTGGCTGGCTCAGAAAACTGTTCGAAACGCTTTCTAGCAAATTCGTGTAGTGCCTTAACAGTCATACCAAGTTGATGGTCATTTCTGAGCTTTTCCCAGACTGGGTTTGACGCTGTAACAAGTGAACCGTCACTTTACAGCGATTCCCAATTCTTTTTTATAATACCTGCCAGCCGTTCTGGATAAACGGCAGGCTATCGTCCAACCGGCATTGTAATGTCTAAAAAAATAATGTTATGAGACACGAGAATTAGCGAGATTTGCACATGGCGTACACATAAACCTATAGGAGTCATTTTGCCCCGAATTACAAGGCAATGTTACTCACAGCAGTCTTTAAAGTTTAAACCATTCAATGCAAAACTTCACCACGTAAAAACACGTAAATTGTGCTAACAGCAATCAATCTAGGGATTTATTCACCATCGGGAGCGCTTCAAAAACTTTAATATAGCGTTCTTTTGTACTGCAAATGCTAATTCGTGAGCTAGTCGTTTCTTCCTAAATTCAACCCCACTGAATAGGCGTGCGCAGCAGTGCGGCAGGATTGGTACGTGCCGTACCTCACATTCCAGCCCCCCATGTATTTTTTAAATTTTTATCATTTCAATTTATTAGTGTAAATAAGGATTTGATTTTCAAATATAGAAGACAGTTTATTTTATTTTTGAGCTGTGATAACGAAGAAACTGCGACTCCGCATGTAATCACAACTCGGACACAAAATAAGACTCAACTCAGGTAGTCTGCGATGATATAGCCAGTGTATCGGACGGCGTGGGGTCACTGTCAAAGGGATGTGCTGGGACGCTGAGTCGCGGCGAAAGCAACAGACGTATCTACATTTCTGGGTCACAATGCAATGTTATTGTTTGTGTGTGAACAGAAACAATAAAATTGCATTGGAACCGTTCAGTATACCACACGAGGCGGGGAATGTGCTTGCTATTCGAGTCAGTACGTGCTCGCGAGTGGTTGCGAGTAGTATGTGAGGTTCTATAGCGCACTTTCAAGGTCATAGAAAAGATGTCAACTGTCAATCAAAAAGTTCTAAAAATAGCCAAAAAGCTGAAGTTAGGTAGTGCAAAATCATGTAAGCTGTCAATCAAAAAAAAATAAATGTGTCAATCAAAAATCTAAAAATAGAGTAAAAAGTATGTCAGCTGTGAATCAAAAAACCCAAGTTAGGTATAGGCCAAATTAGCATAATCTGAAGGTCAAGTAGAGAATGGTGTGTTTGATTGATCGCCTGATGCCCCTGGGGTGGGCTCCTGGGGTGGGCTCCCGGGGGCTGAGGCGGGGGGTGGGCTCCTGGGGTGGGCCCCTGCGGCGGCGGCGGGAATTTCGCCCCAACCTCACTTCTCCTATGACAGGACTTGTTTAATTAATTTGATATAAAAAAAGCTTGCATCTACTACCATTAATTTCATCTCAGAGTGAAGTCCCAGGGATGTGGGGTTTGCATGCAATAAATAGACGTATTTTCATAGTGAAAAATAATAAGATATTATGTTTATTATTCATAACTTATATGCTAATACCACAGATTAATTTATACAGATTGTCTACCCCCGTGCTAGCAGGGGCTACGCGAAGCCCTCCCCCCGCAATTTTCGCGGCGTTCCCCTCACCACAAGCTAAAATAGTTACGCATCTGGTCGCTAGTGTCGCATACTCTCAAGTATACCAACTGTTCCAAGCAAGCTCGGTCATCGCTCTACAGTCCTTTCGCACTCATTCGCTCGTCCGCCGATAGGATATTGGCGCTACCGCTATCCTACTGTTTCCATGCAATAGCTGCAGCAGAGTTCGAGCTAGTCCGAGCATGCAGAAAAATGAAAACATATCCCCAAACAGATAACGTAATAACGCGCTGCTTCTGCAAAACCTGTCAACTACTTTTATAAATAACATAATAGTGATATATTGGTCTGTTAAATTCGACATTTTACTTGCATAACTCGAGTCGACTTCGCCGATTAGAATATTTTCTTTGTGACGCTTGCAGCCTATCAATTAGTGAGTTAAAACTGCAACATTTGTGAATTCAATTGATAGTTATCAAGCTTTTCCTGGATTTGATATCGAAAGGCGCATATGTCGCGCAAGCTTGCGTGTATGTCTGGGAGTAGTGTTGTTGGCTCTCTTTCCCAAATAGGGGGCACAAAGTACAAGCAGAAAGTGGAATTTGATTATAATCAAGTAGCATGGATGGCCTCGAAGATACCTTTTTAAAAATGTGATTATTACTTTCCCGATTCCTGGCTAGGATCAGCCGGTCGATTTTTAGGTGGCATTTTGCTGCCCCACTCGCGAGTACGTATTCAGACTCGTATAAGCAAGTATATATTCCCCGCCTCGTGTGATGTCCCGAATATAAACAATAATAATTTTTCATAAGCCCCCAAAATGTTAGATGAGCATGACTGTTGCACTAGCCGCGGCACGGCGTTCAGATATTCCTTTGACACTGACTCCATGCCGCTCGGTACTGACCGTGAACCGAGAGCCGAATCTCATGTTGCGTCTCCATACTAGGTTGCATGGTCCAAAACGAGCGCATTGTTTTTGCTTTGCTCAGTTTAATGCGATTGCAATAATCTTATCTAGTGACCGAACTATCATGTGACCCTGCACTGCTTGTATGCATCTACTTTGGGGTGGATCCACTGCAGTTTATTGATAGGTATATTCATTTTCGACAAGTCTTTTTAAGAAAGCAAATATCCATTAATATGATTATTACGGCACGTGGACAGATCATCACATTCATATATTGTGGGAATTGGGTCAATAATTACCAGCGTCTGCTTAGGTATACTGTAGCAAATTGATATTGATAAAGATAAACTATGATCGCCCGAATAAAATTCGCTGACTGAACGGCATAATGGATATAATTTCAAATTGGTTTGAAGATATCTTAGGCGATATCATAATATGGGTCCAAGGCCGGACTGCATAATTTTTATCGCTGCTGAGCTCAGGCAATGATAACATTTCCCCATTTTGATTGAGTAAACTTGTCTGGAGCTGACTTTATAAAATATTACTCGGGTACACGAATCGAGAACGTAGTGTAGTGTGTCTGGCTAGAAGAAAAAACCCTGAAAACGTTCTGAACCTACATATTCCAAATAAAAACAAACAATTCGATATAAGGATTGACCATCATCACGGAAGTTGATTTTTACAGTAAAGCACGTGATGAAATTGGTGATTGGCGTCATCCGATAAACTGCGGTACCCGGATGCGTAAAATGACTTTGGCGCTAGCGGGTGTATGACTGCGTTGAGCAAAGATAGAGATCAAATGATTGCACATTAGTGACGTTAAAAGAAGACAAAACCAGGATACGTACAAGAACAGACCTGCCGTAATTGGCGAGTCTGGCTGCGCGATGCGCGGAGTGCAAGAGAGACTCATTCCTCAGGGCGATTGCCTCGGGGTAAGAGGAGGACTGAGCGAGAGCGAGGCGACGCTATTGCAATGCTAACGCATGAAAGAGAGCTCGTTGACCGCCACAGCGCTATGGAGACCCATGCATTAGAGCCGCGGAAGCCGCTGGCGCCCGATCCGACAAAACAAAGTCATTTTACGCTACCCATACACCGAACTAGTGCCATGCTAGAACACTGCCCAGTTTAGTATTCAAACCAAGACCAAGGCCGCAGCGTGGAGATAACATTGGATGAGCTTGGCAGCGATTGCAATGGCACAGCTAGCGTGGAAACAGAATGGTCTTTGCTCCTCTGTCTTTATGAAACATGATACTACTGTCGGTCTGTGTGATAGTCGGCTAGTGAACGTGAGGCGCTGGCCGCGATGTCAACTTCTTCCCTATAGCACTCGGATGCTTATTGCATTTCACCATTGAGAAGATATTTTCGAATGCAGTGTCTGTCCGATTTCGGCGGCACCTTTATAGCTTATGTAGGTCCTTTTGCCACTGCCAAACAATAATTCGGAGGCTAATAAAAAGAACCCAGTGTATAAAATAGAGGAATATCGGGTCCTAGCTACAGTTGTAACATCGCCAGCGGCCATCTTTCAGTTGAGAAAAATGTAGTATCACCCCACCACTACTCGTGAACCGATTGCCCTGAACCCTGGCGGCCAAATGTTCAATTGATGCCACTCACTCATAGCTAGCATCGCGATGCCAACGCACCTAGGCGGGCGATTGCGGAGTTAATAGCGTCAATTTTTTTGCCGTAGCCGTGCCCCCGTAAGGTAATAGATCTGTATATATCAATCTGTGCTAATACATGTTTTTGTTTGATAAATAAGACATAAATAAAAGAACAATGAAAACATGACTGGACAAGTTCCTTTTCTCAAACATGGCTGAACTTTTTGTCCCTGTAACAACCCATTTTATGTGTATAATCAACAAACTTTAAAAAGTCTTTGTAAATCTTTTCAAATCCAATCTCCTGTAGAATCACTTCACAACCAAGCTAGGCATAATAAACTCGATATCGCCATTGAAGATATGCCCTACGGTGTTTCTGTAATAGTCTCTGACACAGTCTTGAGGCGTGTGTCCCGGAGTGTGGAATGGATGTTGTTTATCTATAAGCGTATACATGAGTACAGTGTACCTCTCGATGATTTTATGTTGATACGTTTCCGTGGGGCGGCTCCCGGGGTGGGGGGGCTCCCTGGGTGGGGTGGGTGGGCTCCCGGGGCGGTGTGGGAGGGCTCCCGGGGGCTAGAGTGGGGTGGTAGGGCTCCCGGGGGCTGGGGGTGCCAGCCTCAGGCCCTACAGGACTCGTGCTATTTTACGCTACGAGTTCTATGATGTGAGAATGGGAGTTTATGTGAGCCTTGGGCCATTTCTCTAAAATTATGAGTTTATAAAGTTAATAACAAGGAGAGTATTCACGTATATATTATGTTTTAATTGATTCAATCAACTTTGGAAAAACAAAAATGTATGCGCGAAGGTGGGATCGAACACCGAACCACCGGCACCGAACCTCAGCGCTCTACCGATATGGCAATTAGCGCTTATAAATTCCTTGCTATTTACGCTACCTGTCTATAGGCTGGTTTGAGCCCAGGGTTGGTAGGGATGTAGTTTTATTGGACCTTGTGTATTAATTCTTAAAATTGAGAAGCTTGATAAAAGAGTATCGTAAATATATCTGTACTTGTTGGAGCCTGTATCCTCTCGATCATGATTCAACTTGCGGGGGTTTATTTGCGAGATCATCCTAATTGAGCCCAGCTAACGGTGTTGCATCCGCATTATTTTGGTCAAGTTTGCTTGTATGGTGTCCATTTTTATAAGTGTTTTTAACCCAAAATAAAATCGAAAATATATCTGTACTTGTTGGAGCCTGTATCCTCTCGATCATGATTCAACTTGCGGGGGTTTATTTGCGAGATCATCCTAATTTAGCCCAGCTAACGGTGTTGCATCCGCATTATTTTGGTCAAGTTTGCTTGTATGGTTTTCAAACATTATAAGTGTTTTTAACCCAAAATAAAATCGTAGCGGCATATAGAAAGCGCAACATCTAGCTGTATATAGAAAGTTATACAGGAAACATGCTAAAAAGGGAGCCTCTCTTCAACGGTTTTTGTGCAGTCAAGCGTTTGAAATTTGCACTCCAACCCCATTGCCGTCGAAAAAATAACTGAGGCTCACTCTAGCGGCGTTTCCAAGACTTATTTTTGAAGCAATTTCGGTGTAAAGTAGCCATCTACTAGCTAATCTTGCAACTAAAACCATGGTAAAGTTTAATTATCAATCATTATTAAATCAAATTTAAAATGTATCTGTTTGTAAAAACAGACTTGTTATAGCTAATTTAATACTACCTTATTTTATTCATAAGTCGAAAAGGTGTAACATTCATTGTAAAAGAAACACGCGATGACCCTTTTTTGAATATACAATTAACGGCTTCTTTGAATAAATTACCATATTTAATAAGCTTCCAGAGACAAATATGAAAAGTTTCTATTAATTATATATAGTTTTAATATATTTTAAGATACTATGTTAAAAGTTATAAGGCAAAATTTAAAATAAAAGTACTTGTATTAACAGGTTTTGAACAGGTTTGAACAGGATTGAACAGTTTATATTTTTATGGTTCTATTTCACCCCACCGCTCAGTACCTTACAAGTATCCCTACTGAGCAGTTCACTATGGACAAGACAACACAAGATGAAGAACCTATGGACGATGAAGAACCTCTTCTGAAGAAGATGTTGGTGATAGCGATAACTCAGAAGACGAAGATGAACGGGATGAATTTGACTATAATTCCGAAGACGAGAGAAAAAGTGGTGTTGAACTGTTCGACCTAGATGATGAGTTACAAGTAACTCACGTGCTAAATGCTCATAGTGAAGGTTTGTTAACTAAGGCTACATCGAAAACTTTACAAAAGGCGCTTAAAGTTATTATAGAGCAGTCGCGTGCCCGCGTAAGTGTAAGAGCTTTTTTTGAAAGAGCATCAGAAGCTGTAGATAAATACTGGGAAGAAAATGATTATCATCCCACGTACTGTGGTCGTCAAAAATGGATCTCTTACTTTAAAAGAGAATAACACAAGAGCTTCGTATTTCTGTTAAGATGCACCACAAAAAAATCCAGCCATGGACAGTGCGTCACCTACACTTGAACACAGTGCTATGGACACAATCACGAAAAAACTGTCCGAGTTATATATTTCAAAAGTTCAAGAAACAGCTTCCAGCACCGAATCTTCAGGACCGGAAGAGTTAGGAACAGTGGAGGAAGAGGTCGAATCGGATATAATCGAAGAATCGGAATCAGCACTGGACGAAATGTCAACACAAGAAGAAACATAATAATTGTTATGCAATTTATTGTTGCATTTAATGTGTTTAAATAAATATATAATTTTACAACACCGTAGTTGTTTCTATCTTCGACACTCGTCGGATTTCCTAAGCCCCACGTTTTGGCCCAATTTAAATTTTTTATGTATGTCCCAATTTAAAACAAAAATTTTTTTTTTTTTTTTTTGTAAGGTGGAGTGTATCTTGGCATTGTATGTACGCCTGGTCTAGGTACCGTTTCAGCCAAGATTATTATACTTTCTGAGGGTGGTTTCGTGGTGGGGGAGGCTGGTCAACTATAAAAGCCAGACGTTTCCACAAGAAAATTATTAGGCTGTCCAATCTGGAGGTGTACCGTCGAGATCGTGTCACAGCGGGCGGCGGCACGGCAATCGTTGTGCGTCGAAACGTCGACCATCACGAAGTTGACTTACCTCCCTTGTTCTCCCTAGAGGCTAACGCAGTTGTGGTGCGGACGGCCGCCGGCCCCCTGCGGCTGGTCGCAATCTACAAGCCGCCTCAGGTAGCCCTCGACACCCGGGACCTCGATGTTTTGCTTAGGGACCCAATCCCAACTATCCTTGCAGGTGACTTGAACTGCAAGCATGCCTGCTGGAACTCTCGAGTCAGCAATAAGAACGGCAGGGCCCTCTTCGCGCACAGCTGCTCCAAGGGGTACGCAGTGCTCGGACCGGTCGCTCCCACGTTTTACTCCACAACACAGACTCGCCCCGACGTGCTGGACACAGCCATCACGCACAACATCACCAAGAGTGTGGCACTCAGTGTTCTCCAAGAGCTCAGCTCTGACCACAACCCTGTGGTCATCTCTTATGGTAACGAGGCCGTCGAGGTCGAGACAGAACCCAGGCTTGATCTGAGGAACACTGACTGGGATTGTTTCAGGGCGCTGCTCGACGAAGACCTAGGGCCTGTTAATCCTTGGATTGATTCCACAAGCGATGTAGCTCTTCTTACCAACAGCATCATGGACGCGCTGGCTCAAAGCTCTCCGCAGCCAAGGGAACAGCACACGGAATTCGATCTTCCGCAGTACATCGTCAAATCCATCAAGGCGAAAAACAGGGTGCGCAAGCTATGGCAACGGTTTAAACTAACATCTCTTAAAACCTCTCTCAACAGCATGGTCGCGGGGATCAAAGGGATGATCAGGCAACACGTCAACAACAGGTGGGAGAAATAGGTCTCGTCCCTCAAGCTCAAAGATCAATCGCTCTGGCGAATGACCAAACGGCTGCTGAGGATTCCCTCCAAGTCTCCTCCATTGCATGGTGTCCATGGCTTGGCTTACAGCAACAATGACAAGGCGAACGCCCTGGCAGACACTCTGGAGAGCACCTTCACTCCACACAACGATCCCAGCAACATCGACAAGATCGAGGAGGTCGAGGATCAAGTCGACGACTTCAAGTCTGATCGTACCCCTTGTGACGACTACTTCCAAACGTCACCTGCAGAACTTCAGAGGGTCATCAGCAAACTAAAGTCAAAAAAATCTCCAGGTCTTGACGGTATTCCGAATGCAGCGATCAAGGAGCTCTCCAAAAGAGGTGTCTCGTTTCTGGCGCATGGATTCAATGCCATCCTACGGTCATGTTACTTTCCCCAGGGTTTCAAGGAATCAAAGATCATCATGTTTGCGAAACCCGGCAAGGACCCGCAGTTCCCGCAGAACTACCGACCGATCAGCCTTCTCTCGGGAGTGTCCAAGGTCTTGGAAAGGGTTATTCTTTCTAGGATTGAGCTCTACCTCGACTCAAACGACATCATCATGGACGAGCAGTTTGGTTTCAGGAAGAAGCACTCAGCCAACCACCAGGTGCTCCGGATCACGGAACACATCACCAAGGGGTTTAACGAGAACAAGCAGACGGCAGCAGTGTTCCTCGACATTGCCCAGGCCTTCGACCGAGTGTGGCACGATGGCTTACTGTCCAAGCTAATCACTATTGGTCTTCCAGTGTACCTGATCCGGATTGTAGCCTCCTACCTCCATCGCCGCTCGTTCAAGGTGTTTCACCAAGGAGAGTTTTCTACTTCCAGGCCGATCGAAGCTGGTGTTCCACAGGGTTCCCTGCTGGCTCCCACGCTGTTCTCCATCTACATCAACGACATGCCAAGGACACCGTACGTGATGGTAGGAGTATACGCCGACGACACAGCCCTTGTTGCTCAATCTTGGCAAAGTTTACAGGCCTGTAAGTATCTACAGAGGGCCCTCTGCAGCTACGAGACGTGGTGCGAAGACTGGCGAGTGAAAGTCAACGTCGCCAAGAGCAACGCAGTACTGTCCACCAAACAGCGGACGAAGAAAGCGACGTCGGTAACCGATCTTGAACTGTTCAGTGACAACATCCCCTGGTCTTCCGAAGCCAGGTATCTCGGAGTGACCCTGGACAAGACGCTGTCCTGGAGGTCTAACTGCAACCAGTTGGCCACACGAGCCAAAGCACGACTAGGTATCCTAGGCCCAGTCCTCAATAGGAGGAGCTCACTGAGTATCGCCAATGGGCACACTCTATACAAGACAATGGTACTCCCGATTATGACTTATGCCTCGCAGATTTGGGGAATCGCAGCCACGCCGCAGCTGACGCAGCTGCAGCGAGTGCAGAACCGAGCGCTGCGGACAGCGACACGGGCCCCCTGGTTCTTGCGCAACGCAGATCTGCACCGTGATGCCCAGTTGCCGCTGTTCCGTAATGCCGTTCGCGAGCTGGCGACCAAGTTCTACGAGGACTTGGTTGCCGTTCCCAACCCGCTCATCGCTGGCCTGTCCTGCTACGAGGCCGAGGACATCCTGCGCTACAAGCGACCAAAGAACATGCTGGCTCCATGTCTGCGATCGCCCCCGGCTTAGACGCATGCTAGATTCTGTTAGATTTCTGAATCTCAGTACTTCACGTAACAGATCCAGGATAAGCCACCCTGTGATTGTATCTACCTGCCTACGACACTTGTATATAATGTATTATAATTAGTTTTTATTTTATTTTAATTATTAAATTCTATAGTATATTAGAAGTAGAATCAGTCCTATAAGAAGTAGTCACCAGTCCTGAAGATGTCAGCGCCACCGCCGACGAAACGTCGACCAAGGTCCTTTTTAGGACCGAAAGTCTTTTCAAACAGAGCAAAACCGTACTACACTAAACTATTAGATGTTTTGTATATTGTTATATAATAGTAAAAAAAAAAATATATATATATATATATATATATATATATATATATATATATATATTAAAAATATTCAGGCTAGAAATCAGAGTTATGTCCAGGACTGTGCCTTGTAAAGGTCATGGAAATTGCTTATGCTTTATGCCATTGTTTATTTAGTATAAATGCCATTATCTTAAGGAAAGGGCTCTAGGCCCGGTACTTAGCTTGTTGTAAGTAGGATAATACTCCAATAAAAAAAAATAAAAAAATAATTTATTTGTCCACCACCGGTGCCTTCAAGAGAGTTTCGATATTTGAGTGTGTCTTCAAGTGAACAATTGTGAGTTTTTGTGCGAGTTTTTGATTTTAGAGTGTGTGCCTTCAGATGAACATTATTGCGAGTTTTGTGAGTGTTTTTTCCTGCGAAGAAAATTTGTTATTTGGGTAAGTCTCAAAACTTTGATTTTACATTTTATAATTTTCTGGAAATATATTTTTCTGTAAATATTGAGTTGGTTAAAATTTTCTGCACTACAAACTACAAATAAATCTGCATAGCTGTGAAAAACTTTGAAGGTATTTGAAGAAAAAAATGTCGTCTTACTCTTTTGCTCAGGAATATCTTGAAGACTTTTTTAACCCTACAGCCTTCGACGATGTTCTTCGAGAGCTTAGGGTTAACTTTGACGAAGCTACGAGTCAGTCTTTCGCGCAGGAATTTCTTGAAGACTCTTTTATCCCTTCAGACTTCGACGAAGTTCTTAGGGAGCTTAGGGTTAACTGTGAGGAAAATGCGGGTCCATCTTTCACCCAGGAATTTCTTTCGACCCCTTGCGACGAGGAGAAAGTTAAGAAATTAACTGAAGAGTTGCAACATACTCTACCTCAATGTATCTTTTCTGATTTAACGCAGTCAGATTTTGATTCCCTGATTCGTGAGTTGACTGGTTCTCCTTCACCTTTACCTGTTAAGGAAAATGACCTCATAAAGGAGTTTGGGGAACTCCTAGACGGCCTCTCTCAGGACAGCTGTTCACCAGCTACTGAGCCCCACACGTTGATTCAACCTTTGGCCGGTCCTTCAAGGATCAACAAGCCGTCTAGTTCAACTGTATCGCAGACAACACACCCAGCTATAAATTTTCCATCACCCAAAATTCCGGATTTTATCGGTATACCCAATGGATTCATGTACCAGCAAGGAACGGGTGCTGGTTTCAAAGTAGTTGATCAATGGAGATCCTCCAACGACCGTTTCAAGCAACACAGGCATGGGGCACAAATCATTCTCGATGATATGCCCAGTGATCTGCCTCTGGAGCAGTCCAGCGAATGGTTACGGGGTATCTTTACAAATCTAGTACAGTTTCTCCAAAGCAACGTCCATACCACCTTTTCGAAAGTTGGTTTATTGATTACCAGCAAGGCTCAGCCCGAAAACCCGGTTCACATTTCTTTTAGACCCCGCAACCAGCTTGATGCCTACGTAATTCTTAGTCAGATTGAGAAGCGAGTGCAAAGTAATGCAAATTTTCTAACAAGCGGAAAACTCACCGTGATAACAACATACATAGACCTTCCTACAGGCAAGGGCCGAAAGACCATTCCGGACTATGCACCATTGTCTGTTGCAGTTCATAACAAGAAAGGCATAGTTGAAATAAAAAACGACGATAATCTTTGTTTAGCCCGGGCCCTTGCTGTAGGAATAGGCAAGTTCACTCTTTCCGCAAGGGAATTTAAAAAAATCCGTGACTCTCGTAAAAAGCTACAGCTAGCCGTAGCTTCAAACTACTGCGAGGCTGCAGGTGTAGATCTCGATTTGTACGAGGGTGGCAGCCTTGCTGACGTGGCCCGCTTCCAAGACCATTTTTCCAGTTTCGCAATAACTGTTTTCGGAGATCTGACTGGTACCAATATTTTATTCAAAGGTCCTGAGGCAACAATTAATCATCCCCGCCAGAATGTTGATTTGCTCCTTGTGGATAAACACTATGATGCCATCACGGGGCTCCTTGGTGCGTTATCGACATCATACTATTGTAGGCAATGTAATGTTCGATATGCTTATGTAGGCGGTCACAAATGCATTGATAGTTGCAATAGGTGTTACAAGTTAGAATGTTCAGGCACCCGTTTTTCACAGTCTGTATTTTGCCAGACTTGTCGTCTATCATTCCGGGGTATGGGGTGTTATAATAACCATTTAAAAACTGGTGCGTATACAGCTAACCGGTCGGTTTGTGACATCCACAAGCTTTGTGGTGAATGCAATGAATACACACCATTGCGTGACAGAACCAAGCACGTATGTTATTCCAAACAGTGTGGTTTATGTAAAGCTAATTACGTGGGGGAGCATCATTGCTTTATGAAAAGGACAAAGGAAGAGATATCTAACAAATCAAAAAATAAGGTTTTGGCTTTTGTAGACATCGGGACTACGCAGTGTACCCAACTCGAGGGGGCCTCTGCGCAGACATTTGAGCATAAACCCAACCTGGTTGTTGTTCAACAGGTTTGTTTGTTTTGTTCGACAAACCCCCTCGAGGAGGAGTGCACGCACTGCTCCCCCAAAAAGAAAAGGGAACAGATTTTCAATGGTGAGGATTGCATAGCAAGGTTTTTTGATCATATAACTACGGTCATGGCCCATAACATGAAATCTTTCGACGGTCATTACATGCTTAAACATATGGTCGATAATTTAGAATGGAACCCTAAGTTGATTATGAATGGTGCTAAACTGATGATGTTTAGCGCCAAGAACTTGACATTCAAGATTCGTAAAATTTTCTTCCAATGCCCCTGGCTATGCTACCCAAGACTTTAAATTTGGGTGATTTTAAGAAAGGTTATTTCCCCCTTTTTTTTTAATCGGCCAGAAAACGCCAATTACAAAGGACCAATACCCGATTCATCATATTACGGTTGTGATACCATGTCTATCAAAGATAGGGCAACGTTTTTAGAATGGTATAACGAGCAAAAACGTAATAACGTAGAATTTGATATGGAGGCAGAATTGATTGCGTATTGCCGAAGCGACGTAAACATTCTCCGTGAGGCCTGTTTAAAGTTTCAAGCTGAATTTTTGAAAGAAAACCGTGTCGACCCCCTGTGGGAGGCATGTGCCATTGCTGGGGCTTGTATGTCTGTGTTTATGCAAAATTTCTTAGAGGATAACACCATTGCTCTTGTTCCACCAGGTGGTTATCGTTTCAAAGACAATTGCTCCTTTGATGCTTGCATGTGGTTAGAATTTGTTGCGCATCAACGAAACATTCACATCGAAAGCGCATTTAACGGTTGAGAAAGGGTGGTAGCGAATCAGAAAGTTGACGGGTATTATAAATCCGCTTCAGGCGAAGAGGAGGTGTTCGAATATAACGGTTGTTACTGGCATTCCTGTCAACGTTGTTTTCCGGAAAGAGACGCTAAAATAGGCACTACAGATAAAACCATGAAATTTCGTTTCGAGGAAACTGAACGAAAGGCCAACATCTTGAGAGCTAATGGCTATAAACTTACCACCATGTGGAAGTGTGATTTTAAAAGGTTGCGGGCAAGCAATGTAGAACTCCTACAGTTTATAACCAATCATTCCAAGGCCAACGAGGAACCGCTTATGCCTCGTGATGCTTTTTTTGGTGGCCGTACGAACACTGTAATAACCTTTTATAAAACAGCTCCTGGGGAAAAAATCCACTATATGGACGTATGTAGTTTGTATCCATGGGTTAATAAGTATGGTGAATACTGTATTGGTAAACCGACATTGGTCGTAGGTGACAAATGCTTTACACTGGTTGGAGCATCTAACGAATTGTCTAAAGTTTTTGGTCTCGTTAAATGTACAGTTTTGCCACCAGACAGTTTGTACCATCCTGTATTACCATATAGATGTAACAACAAATTGTTCTTCGCTCTTTGTCGTTCTTGCGCTGATGAACAGAGGCAAAATGATTGTACGCATAGTAACGAAACTGAACGTCAATTCACAGGCACTTGGGTGTCTTGTGAGTTGAAGGTGGCTGTTCGATAAGTTTATAAAATCAAACAAATTCATGAAATCTGGCAATACGATTCAGAGGTTTACAATCCTGGAAAACAAACTGGAGGTCTTCTTACAGGATACATAAATAAGTTTCTAAAAATGAAGGTTGAAGCCAGTGGTTGGCCAAGCTGGTGTATAAATGACACTTTGAAAGAAAAATATATTCAAGATTATAAGAAACGTGAAGGAGTAACCCTGGAATACAGCAACATTTCTCACAATCCAGGGCTACGTAGCCTCGCAAAGCTTATGTTGAACTCATTTTGGGGACGTTTTGGGTTACGCCCTAATTTGGTCCAACACAGGATCGTAGAGTCCCGAATGGAACTTTTAGAGTTGCTCACGAATGCTAACAACGAAGTCCTCAGCTGTGAGGAGTTGTCAGAGAAAAAAATGCTTGTTGCATGGAAGACGGTTAGCGTTCTAGAAAAGGGTTGTAAAAAATCTTCGGTTCTAATTGCAGCCTTTACCACAGCTATGGCTAGGATGAAACTCTACAGCTATCTGGAGATGCTCGGTGAGCGTGTGCTGTACTTTGATACCGACTCCGTTATTTACGTGTCTAGACCTGGCGATGTAGAGATAGAATCAGGTGATTATCTAGGGGATATGACTGACGAGTTGAGTGAGTATGGAAAAGGCTCTTATATTCACGAATTTGTAGGCTGCGGTCCCAAAAATTACGCCTACAAAATAGCCTGTGGGGGCGATGTAAATAACGAAAAATTTGTCTGCAAGGTTCGAGGAATAAACCTTCATTACAACGCAGCGAAAATTGTTAATTTTAATGTTATGAAAGACATGACACTTAATGTTAGGGAACCGGTTTTTGTTCACAACCCGAGTAAAATATCTCGTACGAAACATTTTAAAATAGTTTCTCGATCTGAGACGAAAACGTACAAACCTGTTGTTACTAAACGTAGGTTAGTGGAACATTTTGACACTGTTCCGTACGGATACAAAAGGCCACTGCTCATGTAAATTGATTTTTTTTTTGACTTATTATCTTATTCTTTTATTTTTATAGGATTATTCAAATTCATTTAGTGAAACAAAATTTTTGTCGAGTGCAAGATTCAAACCTACGCACCCTGTGTGTACTAGAACTTAATTCGGGCGCCTTAGACCACTCTGCCAACTCTAAAACTGTAAGTGCGGTAGTTTTGTAAGATAGTTAGTTGTAAGATAGAACATTAATAGAAAAAAAAAACGTAAACAGCATAAGAAACAAAAAACACAAAAAAAAATAAAAAATAACAAATTCTCTGCTGTGGTTGAAACTTTGTCGTAGTAGCAGGGCTTTAAAACTAATATCAACCAGGGCGTTTAAACTCAGATTTCACGTATACATATATTTTCGAAACAACGATTCAAAAATGACGATGTGTTTGCTGTACATTTTGTACACTCCCCACGATTTAATTCCAAACAGGTTCAACCTACGATGTGTTTTGTCATCGTGTGTTCCTCCTCGGCTTGCTGGGACTTGTTTCTTGGGACTCTTCTTAGACTTCGGGCTGTCTTCGGGGTTTCCCGTCTGCTTCGACGAAAGTGTGCTATGATCACACACTGCACTCATCGTTTTCCTACCATGTGACGTGCACCAATATTCAGAACTGGCGTTCTATTTAAGTTGTCGGATATGATAAAATGTTAGTTGTCTAAAAATAGGATAATTTAGGTTGTGTATTTAATTTGATGTAAATTACTCTTACGTCTCACTCGTTGTAATTGACCCGCGTAGGAAACATCCTTTCACCGCCTTGGTAGCAGGGCCTACTTCATGTGGAAAGTCTCATTTCGTGAAACGATTCATAGAAAATCTTGACTCTATGATCGATGTCGGTGTAGCTGAGGTGATATGGTGTTATGCCGAGTGGCAGAGTTTATACACAAGCATCAAAGACAGAAGGGTCAGATTTCATGAAGGTTTGCTTGATGCTTCAGTTATCAGACCAAACACTGGTGCAAGAGTCGTTATTATTGATGATATGATGCGTGAGGCTGACGGTAGAATCGTAGACTTATTCTCAAAAGGATCCCACCATAGATCGCTCAGTGTAATGTTTATAACTCAGAACCTGTTCCATCAGGGTAAAGGCAGCAGGGACATGTCTTTAAACTCACACTATGTCGTCATGTTCAAAAATCACCGTGAAAGAGCTCAAATATCACACTTGTCTCGACAGGTCTATCCACAAGACCCCAAGCATGTGCAGGAAGCTTATGCAAACGCTACTCAAGAACCTCACGGATATCTTTTCTTTGATTTCAAACAGTCCACGCCTGATACACATAGGCTGCGTACTAAAATATTTCCTTCTGAAGGTTGTACTATTGTCTACACTCCCAAGAAAGTTGTTGATGAGCGTAGCGAGCGAAGCGAGCGAAGCGAGCGAAGCGAAATCATCAATTTCACTACTGCTAAAAAAAAACACTTGGTGTGTGTTTGTTTGTTTGTTTGTTTTTTTGTATGTGTGTTTGCGCGCGCTCTACAGGCCAAACGCCTGCTTCGAGCGGGATGAAATTTTCAGGGTGTCTACTTTTGTTCTCAACTTAGACCCCCTGCGTTTTTCAAGAAAATCCTCTACACACTTCACTTTCAAAGTAGAAAAAAGAGCAAAATTCGACAATTGGGCAAGTTTGTTAAAGTACGGAAATTTATTTAAAAGTGCGTATTTTTTTCAAATGTTCCCAATTTCGATTTGCATTTAGAAACCATCGCAACCAAATCGAAACATCACACCAGATTTTTCCCAATAAAAACCAACCCAATAAAACCCAATAAAAACCCTTGGGCATGAGTTTCATCTATGTAATAACATGCACAATGATCAATGATCTCAAAATGAGCATATTTTCGCTACCTGTCAGCTCGGACAGAAACAAAGAAAGGTCAAAATCGTTTACATTTGCAAGTGGATCAGAATTTTTGAGAAATCAATGGTCCGGCTAGTTGCTTCATGATTTTTATATGCTTTTGCCTAAATCTTTTTATGCGCAAAATACAAACCGCTACGCTCATATTCAACGCAACACAAATTGCGTTCGCCCTAGTTATAAAAACAGAGTTTCTCTTAAATTTGTAATCATTCGTTCACGATGCCTCGAGCAATCAAGGGGCATCACAGTGTCCTGAAAGAGTTGCACAAAGCCTCACCTAGTAAACGTAGGTAGATCTATTTTGAAATCAGCTGATTGTGGTCTCATTACGTGTCTTTGTGAAGTCGTTCATAATACTTTAAGAGGAGCTGTTCCTTTAAAAAGTAGTCAGAAGACAAAGTTGAGTCGTTATAGGAAGATCCTGCGAAATATTGCTCGTAAAGGAAGTACGTGGCAGAAGAAGAAGAAAATATTCGTCCAGAGGTGCTATTCTACCTCTCGTTCTCGGTCCTTTGCTGAGTGCTCTTCTTGGTATTATACTAAGTTAGAAATGGAGAGGACAAAGAAAATGCTTCTTGTCGATCCTGAAACGGTTGAGCGTTTCAACCAGGCAACATCACCATCAACCAGCGCCAAGTCCGACACTGGAGATTAAATGTCGCGAATTTTAAATTCATCAGACATGGATGATCGAGATAAATTACATAAATTGTATCAGGTCATGCAAAGATTCTTTCACTTTGCTTCTGAGGCACGTAAACCATTAGCTGTAGAGTTTCATAGTTCTACTGAAGACTCTGCTAGAGAGATTTTAGACAACGATAATCAAACAATCAAATCACTAACGATTGCAGCTCTACTTAAAATGTCAAAAGAAAAGGGCGCTCTAATGTTTGACCGTTTGATTGCCTCTGACGCTATAACATGGGACAACTTGGGCGTTGTAAGTGTTGGGGGTAGAAAGATTGCTGGTTCATCAATAACTGATTTGATATCTGACAGTGTTCGAAATCGTAGGTCAGGAAGTCCTATTGGTTGGCGTGATTTTGCAACAAAGCTAGGTGATATCAATATACCTACCGAACTTATATCCAACACTAGACGTAAAGACTTCATTCGTGATAGGCACAGGGGTCGAAACACATCGTTTAACTCTGCTGCAAGTGCATCATTCTCTCCTGCAGGACCTAGCTCTAGTAACATACCGTAGACTCCTTTTAATTTTTAAATAATGAAATCGGGAGACTCTAAACGTTTAGCGAAGATATTCAATGATCCCGCCCATCCGGCTGGATTTTCTACACTCGACAAATTATGGAAAGCCGTCAACAAAACTATACCTAAAATTACCATTAAGAAATGGTTACAATCGCAAGACGCATACACTCCGCATACCCCTCTGCGTAAACGTTTTAAACGTAATCACTTTTAGTCACAAGCATTGACGATCTTTGGCAGGCTGATTTAAACGACTTGAAGAGTTTGAGCAAAGATAACGATGGTTACATTTACATTCTTACAATAATTGACGTGTTTAGTAAATTTGCTTGGGCTGTACCCCTGTATCGTAAAACAGGCGTTGAAATACCAGATGCTTTTAAGAAAATATTTAAATCTAGTGGTCGTAAACCTTTACAATTACAAACTGATAAAGGGAAAGAGTTTATCAATTCAACATTTCAATCTTTCCTTAAAAACAATGACGTTGGTTACTATTACACTAACAATCCTGACATCAAGGCGTGTATCGTTGAAAGACTTAACCGTACGTTAAAAACCAGAATTTGGAAATATTTTACACAACAGAATACTCATCGATATGTGGAATTCTTACCTAAACTTGTCAAGGCATATAATAACACTAAACATGCAACTATACGTATGTCACCGTCTGAGGTGAACGAAAGCAATATACGCTTAGTATGGCATAACACCAACGACAAGTTTAGAACTTTCTATAAACAGAAAAAACCATTGATGGTGGGCGATCATGTACGGATAAGCAACGAAAAGATTAATTTTGAGAAAGGTTATGAACAAAACTGGTCCACAGAGGTGTTTGTAATAACATCCGTTTTGAAGAGGACAGCTCGGGTGTATAGGAAAAGAGATTTACTTTGTGAAGATATAGAAGGTACATTTTACGACAAAGAAGTACAAAAAGTTGATTATAAACCTAAAGCTAGTTTTAAAATAGATAAAATCATTGACACAAGAGGTCGAGGTGTTAGACGTGAAGTGTTGGTCAAGTGGGTAGGTTACCCTGCAAAGTTTAACAGCTGGATTCTTGCATCTGAGGTAAATAAAAATGTCTGATTCGTTTCACATTCTGCTACCTAGAAACAGTTCTTTGGATAGGTTTCCAAATAACACTGTCGCCAACTACAGAACTCAGCTGCACAATACTATAACACTTGATGGTTTCTGGGAGATGGCTCTAACGGAGATTCACTTTCGTTATTCGTGTTAAAACAAGTATGACACAGACAATGATACAAAATCTGCGAGTACAACGGTTGTTTTAAGCGGCTCTTTGATATATGAAAGAGCGTTACAATCATCACCGTCGCCAATATCCCATATTTACGTGTATTGCGATCTTGTTGAGACGCAAATTATAGGTGATACACTTGCACCCATTTTACGAATGGTAAACACAGATTTCAACAAATACACGTTTGGTGATAATGTTTCAAAGAGTTTTACCTCTTTACAATACGTGCCTCTAATGAAGCAAAGTTTTTTGACAGTGGAAATAGATTTCAGAGATAACACAGGGACTCTGATCCCATTTCTCGGTGGACACTCGGCCGTTACACTTCACTTTCGTGGTCGTCGTGCTAGAGGTCGTTTCGACTAACAGTAATGGCTGATTTGGAAAAGTACACTAGGTATTACCTCGCTCAGTCGGGAAATTGTGTGAACGTCTTCCGTGGTTCTAGGTATCGGTCATGGTGGCATAGGTAGTTTCCTATAGGGCCTACTTAGGATGGCCATGCCTATATTCAAATCTGGCGCTAGAGCTGTTGGTCAGGAGGCTCTTCGGGCCGGTGCTAATATTCTTGGTGACTTATCGTCTGATAAACCTGCGAGGCAGGTTTTTAAAGAACGTCTTAAAGAGGCAGGACATGCCCTCCATGCCAGGGCGCAGGCGGGTGTCTCTAGAATGTCTGGGAACGGAAGGTTAAAAGGAACCAAACGACGTTGCGAGGTTCAGTCTGGTGGTAAAGCTAAGAGGATTCGGACGTATATCCAGCGGAAACTTGTGCGAAAGAACAGTAAGAAGAAAAGGAAGAGCACGAAGAGCAAGAAGAAGCTTATCAAGAGAAAGAAGTACAAGAAGAACAAGAAAAAACCTGCTCAAAATATCACGAAGACGAAGAAAAAGGGCTGTTCGAACCCTTAGGGACATTTTTTCATTAAAAAAATCATATCGTTTCTACATACACATTCTTGCGAGTCTATGAAATCCGAACTCGAATTTTTCAGTCTACCTCCTACTGAAACTAATTACGATCGAGGCGATTGGGTAACCTATCAACCAATTGCATCTCTCAGTGATGCGGTACCCATAGAGTTTTTCATTCCAAGTCGGGGAGCTGAATATCTTGACTTGGCTCAAACCTTGCTCAGCGTAAAAGTTAATATCACTGCTCGAAACGGCACCGTTCTAGCTGCTGGGGTAAATGTGGGTCCTGTCAATAACTATCTACATAGTCTTTTCGACCATGTCGGTGTTTCTCTAAGTGATAAACCTGTGTCTTCACCCTCGCACACGTACCCGTACAGAGCCTACATAGAAGCACTTCTTAATTATGGAAAAGATGCAATGTCTTCGCATCAGACAACTCGTTTGTTTTATAAAGATAGGGCTGGTAATATGGATGAGCTCGTTGGCAACACTACAGGGTACGTAAAGAGGCAAACTTTTACTGACAACAGCCGCACGGTTGATCTTGTCGGTAATATCCACTCAGACTTGTTCAATCAGGATAGACTTATGCTCAACGGTGTTGACTTGAAAGTTAAGTTGATCCGTTCAAAGGATTTGTTTAATCTTATGAGCGCTGTTCCTGACGTAAAGTCTACAATCGTCGAAGCATCGCTAGCTATACGAAAAGTGCAAGTCAACCCCTCGATTCTCTTGGCTCACAATCGTATTCTGGAGAAAACAACTGCAAAGTACACTATAACACGCAACGATATTAAGATTGTGACCATACCTACAGGTCTTCAGAGTAAAACTGTTGATAATCTGTATATGGGTCAAACACCTAAACGCATTATCATTGGGTTTGTGTCGAACGCAGCAACTAACGGAAGTTTGACGACGAATCCATTTAATTTCCGAAACTTTGGACACACTTATCTGGCTTTATTCATTGATGGTCAACCGAAACCGTGTAAACCGTTACAGCCTGATTTTGCAAACGACAACTATATTGAATCGTACTCTACGCTCTTTACGGGCACTGGTATTCACTACGGTAACAGAGGTATCTGCATTAACCGTGAAGAGTATCCTAATGGATTCTGTATGACAGCATTTGATACAACACCTGATCTCAGTGCGAATGAAGATCACTGGACTCTGCAACGTAGTAGCACTGTGTGTCTTGAAGTTCGTTTTGCAGCAGCTCTAACTGCAGCAGTTGATATTATTGTGTACGCCGAATTTGACAATCTCATTGAGGGGACGCGCGATCGCAACGTTATCCTGGACTACACCAACTGAGCGGCTCAGACCTGTCCGTGCCTGCCCTTGCCGGTTGCGGGCCCGGGTACCGTTACACGTCCAGCACAGGGGTGCTGTGGCTTCACGTCCTCAGTCTGTTCTCGCCTCGCATCACCTCTGGTTGCCTCGCTCTCTTCGAAGCTAGTTGATTCTTTTTTCGTTTTTACAACTTTGCTTGTTGCATCAACATCATCATGTCGAGTTGCGTTATTTACTTCGACACGGTGAAAGTGAGTCAGTGTTCTGAGTTTTCGTTTGTCGGACTTGCTCATGCCAAGTGTAATCATTATACAGTTGTTGATTACATGAACTATCAAGACGCCACCAATAATTTCTACTATAAACATAGTACCTTGCATCAAGACGGTGCTACAATTGTTCACAAAATGTAAATCTTTCGCGAAGATGTTGCAACTAACGTGAAAAGAGATGTTGGTGATCATCAGATTATCTACACCTACGGTAAAGAGAACGCTAAAATTTTAAGTCGCATCATAAATCGTCACGTCATCGATCTCCAAGATCTAAAGTGTCCTCCAATAAACGTATTAAAGATCGACGATGAAGATCTAAACACACACACAGTGGCCAATTTCTTGGCAGCATGGTATCGTGCTAATAGAGCAAAAACAGACTTGTCGAAATTTGAGGCAAGACTGGCAACTTTTAAAACGTTCCCTCACGCGAACGTAAGTTTTGACGAGCTGGCTAAAACAGGCCTTTATTATATGTTAGATCGCACAGTGTGCGTTTTTTGTCATCTTGTATTGGAAGAGTGGGTCAGAGGTGATATTCCTGTCGAACAACATACACGCTGGAATAATAGGTGTCCGATTATACGGAATAAAACAGATTGTACACAAAGTTCTGAGCGAACCTGTTGTTGTTGAGAAAATGAACAGTTTAGAAATACTCAATTCACTTGCTAGTGATAACTTTTGTAAAAAATTTCATTTTGGTGTTTACGCTGCTGATACAATACCCTCTGTGCTAAACTGGCCTACTTTGTTTGTGGCTAACACTGATGTACAGACTTTGCCTGGATCTCATTGGGTTGCATTTCATATAGATGCTAACGGTCATTGTGAATTCTTTGATTTGTTTGGTAGCCAGCCGTTAATTCCAGATCTCAGGCATTTTCTTTCTAGTTCATGCAAATCGTAGTAATAACATGTCTCTTCAAGGTTTCACGTCCACAGTCTGTGGACATTATTGTGTTATGTTTCTATCGTATAAGGCCCGTGGTTTTAGTTTGGATTATTTTCTGTCACTTTTTGAGCCTAATGAACCTAGTTTTAATGATAAGTTGGTGAATCAAATGTATCTGAATCATTTTGGAAAATGTACAAAGGTTAAATTTAATTTAAGAATTGTTAACCAGTGCTGCTGTGCTAGGTATAAGTAAATTTACGATTTCGTCAATGAACAAGTTCCGACGTGTTGAAACATGTACCTCTCGAGAGTGGTGGGGGAAGTTGAAGATAACCCGGCTGGTCAGAGCGTCAAACCTCAGTCAGAACCCAACTCTCGTCAACTATGGAGTCTCAACGCAAGAAACTACCCGTCTTGGACAACGAATGCACTTCGCTTATGGCGAATCTGCGCGGTGTTACGTGTGGCTACAAACCTGAAGCATACTACGGTCTCCTTCAACGCTCGATCAACCTGAATAACTCGCATTTGAAACGACTTGTGTTTGCTTTGAACTTTTCGGACTATGCTTTTGTGCCGACGATGACTACGCTCTGCAAAGGGACAGTGCATTCATTTCGTTGTGGAAGAATGGTACGAGTTTTACAGTGAGCTGAAAAGGATGGCTAAAGAACTTTACGATTCGAAGAAAACCGATTACTCTCACAAAGTAATCAGCAACGGTTCTCATAGTCTCCAGGCTGTGACACTGACACCTACATCGTCAGTCAAACTGATTAAAGTGTTGAATTGCAACGACGACTTCCAAGTTGCCTATCTGGGTGAAGCAACGATTTCGCGCATTTTGGAAATGGAGGCGGGAATCGCTTGTCTGTGGTCGCTGTACACGGAAACGTATCAACATAAAATCATCGAGAGGTACACTGTACTCATGTATACGCTTATAGATAAACAACATCCATTCCACACTCCGGGACGCACGCCTCAAGACAGTGTCAGAGACTATTACAGAAACACCGTAGGGCATATCTTCAATGGCGATATCTAGTTAATTATGCCTAGCTATGGTTGTGAAGTGATTCTACAGGAGATTGGATTTGAAAAGATTTACAAAGACTTTTTTAAGTTTGTTGATTATACACATAATATGGGTTGTTACAGGGACAAAAAGTTCAGCCGTGTTTGAGAAAAGGAACTTGTTCAGTCATGTTTTAATTGTTCTTTTATTTATGTCTTATTTATCAAACAAAAACATGTATTAGCATATAAGTTATTAATAATAAACATAATATCTTATTATTTTTCACTATGAAAATACGTCTATTTATTGCATGCAAACCCCACATCCCTAGGACTTCACTCTGAGATGAAATTAATGGTAGTAGATGCAAGCTTTTTTTATATCAAATTAATTAAACAAGTCCTGTGATAGGAGAAGTGAGGTTGGGGCGAAATTCCCGCCGCCGCCGCAGGGGCCCTCCCCAGGAGCCCACCCCCCACCCCAGCACCCGGGAGCCCACCCCAGGAGCCCACCCCAGGGGCCTTAGGCGATCAATCAAACACACCATTCTCTACTTGACCTTCAGATTATGCTAATTTGGCCTATACCTAACTTGGGTTTTTTGATTCACACCTGACAGTCTTTTTAATCTATTTTTAGATTTTTGATTGACACATTACATTTTTTTTTATTGACAGCTTACATGATTTTGCACTACCTAACTTCAGCTTTTTGGCTATTTTTAGTACTTTTTGATTGACAGTTGACATACTTTCTATGACCTTGAAAGTGCGCTATAGTACCTCACATACTACTGTTGCGAAACGCCACCTAAAAATCGCCCGTTTGGCAAAGAATCGGGAAAATTTCTTAAGAAATAACCCCATTTTTAACAAGATAACGTCAAGGCCTATACAATTAGTATCTTTGTATAAGATTATATTTTGACTGTGCGTGAGCACAAATCTTTCACCAATTCTAAAACTTATTACAGCCGCTGTGAAACCAGCTATAGGGACCGATCGTTTTTTTTTACATAACCTATCAACACACTATCAACTAATATTTCGACTTATAATTTGTAGGAAAATTATCAACCTGGGTAACTTAAATATCAATCAATTCGTTTTCAAAGAGAAAACAAGGTATAGATTTAAAAAAACGCTCCCTTTTTACAGTTTACGCATTCAAAACTTCTGAAAATGTAATTGGACGAAGGTTCTCAAAGCATTTTCTAAAACGCGTTAGATTTGCTTGAAAATGAAATTGATTATCAAAATTTCCTGGGGTCGTGCCCCGGACCCTCCCCTCCCCCCTCAGGGATTGGGCTTTATGAAATTTACAAAAACGATTTATGCGGATACGCCAAATTTGGCCAGATTTGCCCCCCCACCCCCCTACCAATGCCATGGTGGCAAATAATTTTGGCTTTGCCGTACCTAACGATTAACCCTGCGCACGCCTTTGGCCCAGACAATAGCTACCTCTTCCTTCCAGGATCAGCCATATAAACCGATTAAATCGGAAATCTAGATAGAGGGACCTTCAGTTTATAGGTAATTGCTTATTTAATGCGGCTATTTAAATAATGTTAGATGGTGTACTACCTCAATTGTATGATATTTGTAATAAATTCAAACACAATTCACACAACACCCACATCCATGGACGAAGCGACCACCGCAAGAGCAGCAGCTCGACTGAATAATAATATTGCTTTGCTGCCCACTGTTATTGCTTTATACCATATTCTTCGATGTGTTCCATGTGTCTCAAATTCGTGAGAAAAAAGATGCGGCTTTACTACCCTAACCCATTCATTACGCAGTACTCGGGAATTGACTAGTCCGAATACTAGACGAATACCGCCAGTCTTTGGACGAAAGCCGCCTTCTGTGATAAACATTCCGCAAGCGCAAATTCTACGTAAACATTGATTGGTTTCATTTGGTGTTCCAGTCAACAAGCGCACTATTGGTGTGACATGTTATTTTGTTAAATTACATAATTACAATTACACTGACAATTACACGGACACATTTTTTGACAAGCCCTTGTGCACAACCAGTGCCGGCTGAGCCCTTGCCAGTACTGGAGCAAGAGATATTTTAGCTATGACAGCCACCCACCACATGGTCAGCGGGGGGTGGGGTGAAAATATTTCAAAAAATGATTGTTCGATTATTTCCATAGCGGCTGGCTGGTGTTATGAACATGGCTTATGAGTGTAGGCATCGTGGAAAGTGTGAGTGCGTTATTTGCGTTATAATGGGTTTTTAAAGAAATTAGACTGCAAGGCAGGGCCTCTGCAAGGAGCGTCTTAATGTCTTCTGGTATCTGGCGCCCCATGGATCAAAAATGTTGTCATTTAAATATTTTTGGGTTTTCCTGGTTTATGTGCTGGTTTTGTCCCGATTTTCTATACCACCCATGTTAAATTTCAAGTTTCCAAACCCTCGTATCTCTCTTATCAGTCCGGTGACCCCCAAATATTTTTATACCGTTGGTTGCAGCGTATAACTTCTTCTATATGTCACAAAAATTTTGTACATATGACATATATAGAGGGTTTCGGTGGTACTACTTTAACAAGTGAAGTACACTAAAAAAGTGGCTGCGGCGCGACCTTCTCACCTCGAATTTCGGCCATGTCCCGCCCCATAAGACCAATGTTAAATGACTTAGCCATTTTTCGAGTCCGGTCGTTGTCGCACGGTCCCGGCGATTGCGACCACCTCGCCAGCGACCGCACTATTTTAAAAAGTCCGGTCGTTGATGAACGGTCCCGGGCAATGGACAGACCTCGATAAAGCCCTCACTATTTTCAAGTTTCGACTTTCAAGGCTTGACCTTCACTTCACCGGTCTCTCCATGCCTTCCCGGCCAGGCTGCGCTCATCGCCCGCCACCTTCGTCGGCCACCTCATTTATATTAGTGTCGGAGCGCTCAACACCTTCCCGTCCAGGCTGCCTTCGTCGCCCGCCAACGTCGTCGCTTGCCTCACTCTGCAAGTCCCTGCCAGTCTTGGCGATGATTGCCAGTCTTCAAACCCGCTCAACGCCCTCCTCCGAGAGTCGCCGTTCGGGCAGAGCCGGTGATCTGAAGTTCACCGGTCGCCGACGATTCTCCCCGGCGCGATGCCTCCATCGCCCGGGCGCGTACCAAGAGGACCCCGCGACCTGACTGATTCCCCATAAGCCCAATGTTTTAGGACTTAGTCGAATTTCGGTCGGGTCGCCTTCAGAGGATGGGTCCCTCTCACATATCCTTTTTTGACTTCTTTCTGTATTTTTTCTCAGCATTGGGATTTACCATGTGAAGTACCCTAACCAGTCGACGCGGCGCGACCTTTTCGCCTGGAATTTCGGCTAAGTCCAGCCCCATAAATGTTAAATGCTTAGCCATTTTTCCAGGATCGCTAGACTTGGACGTCGAGCCCGGCCGTCCGTGCTGGTCGCCGTCGTGCACTCCGACGTCGCCGCCGGTACAACGGCGTCCCCTAAACTCCACGACACCTCTCTAAGGACGCCGTTGTGGGGGAGGCGTTCAGGCAACTACCGCCCGACGACTGCGATCTCGTCGCGATCTCGCCGCCATCTACAACGGCTTCCCCTGCTTTCTAACTATAGCCAAGCCAGCTCGAGTTGTGAGGGCGTTCACGACTCTCCCTGCCAAGCACCCCGACGTCCCCGTCAAGCGTCAACGGCGTCCTCCCTCTGACTTCAACTCTCTAGCACTTGCCATCCAATGCTATTCGACTTGTTCGTTTCGCCCAGCCTCCAACTATTATTGTGAGGGCCTGTACCACACTCATGCCCCACCGTGCACGCCAACGTTGCCGTCAAGCGTCAACGGCGTCCCTCTGACTCTCTCAACGTGTGCATTTTCGTAGCCCCGTAAGAGCCCATGCTATTTCACATAGCCGTTTTCATCACATTTTTTACCGGGGGGTTCTGGCCGCCCCCGACTTCTAGTGCGAATATCTCGAAAATTATAGGTGCACTACTTACGGGACTACTGCCAATCGAAAGCACTAATTAAGCACTAAATAATTGAATATATAAATCAGTTTTTTTCACCGGGGGGTTCTGCCCCCCCCCCCCCCCCCACTTCAAGTGTGAATATATCGAAAACTATAGGTGCACTAATTATGGGACTGGTGCCAATCGAAAGCACTAATTAAGCACTAAATGTTACGCATAGTCCGATGTTCAAAAGTTACACGGGGGGTACACGTGAAGTTAGCCCCCCCCCCCCCGAATTCATTGTTGAATAACTTGAGAACTATAGGTGCACTAATTACGGGACCAGTGCCAATCGAAAGCACTAATTAAGCACTATTTGGTGTACACAGAGTCAAAATTAGTGCTTTTAAGGGGGGGGGGGGGGGGCCAACTTCACGGACCTCCAATCTTCGCAACTCACACCATCTTACGATATCTTAATTGCTTTCCTAGAGGAGCAATCCCGGACGTTGGAACTGTGTGGCTACAATCAGCATACAGATGGCCATTCGAAAGCCAGTTCCTTGACTTCAAAACGAACTCTCTGTTCGTTGCCGAATCTCGGAACAACGATACGATTCAGACCAAGTTCACCTCAAAGGGTACGGAATGTTCGCTGTGCAAAGGCAGTCATTCGCTTTATCGTTGCCCAGTGTTCATAAAGCAATCCATTGCCGAGAGGTACGATTCGCTGCGGCGCCTGCAGCGTTGTTTTAACTGCATGGGCGCGCATATTCGGTCGAAGTGCACATCTCAGAGCGCTTGCTCTTCATGCAATAGCAAAGAGCATAATTCCATGCTGCATACGCATAAGAGGTCTTCTTCTCCCGTCGTGTCGTCTGCTGACCAATCCCCCTCACAGGATAACAGCTCCCCTCGTCAACAAGCTCTCGCATGCCACGTAAAAGGCAACAATGCTGTTCAACCGACTGCATTGTTAGGAACGGTTCGCGCGTTGATACGCGACTCTCTCGGACAGCTGCAACCCGTCCGTGCAGTTATCGACTCCGGTTCACAAATCTCGGCTGTTACTAACTCGTTGATTCAGCGGCTCGGGCTCAAGATACGCCCTAGCCACTCAGAACTGTCAGGGATTGGAAGTGCGTCCGCGCGGGTATTCGGTATCGTGCAATGTAGCATTGCTTCTCGTTTAGCTCCGGAAGTCCCTCTCAACGTTCAGGCTCTTGTCCTATCCTCCATTGCAAGTGTTTTGCCCTCGAATTCAGTTGCACTCGATGTGTTTGAGCGTTTTTGTGGCCTTTCGCTGGCCGATGACAAATTTCACATTCCCGATCAGGTCGATCTTCTAATCGGCGCTGAATTGTACCCTGACATACTGACCAAGTCAGGCGACATGGTAATCGGTGGTAGCCCGTCAGCTATCAACTGGATATTCGGTTGGGTAGTGCTTGGACCGGTTCGCTCGACGCAAATCGAGTCCTCGCCTCCGTTGTCTCTCCTCGCATATACAACGACCCCTATAGATCGAACTCTTCGTCTTTTCTGGAAGTCGGAAGAAGTTTCTCGTCCGACGCCAGTAGATCCTGATGATCAACAATGCGAAGATCACTTTCTCGCTACGAGCCTACGTGATTCCTGTGGACGATTTTCGGTGGCACTTCCTTTTAAGCCGCTTCGCTCTACTCTAGGGTCTAACCGCGTGTCCTCCGAACAGAACTATCAACATTTGGAACGACGTTTGAAGCGAAACCCCGAGCATGATGATGCTTATCGGAAGTTCATGCAAGACTACTGTGAGTCGCAACACATGCAAACTGCTCAAAATCACTCAAGTTACGTAATTCCGCATCACTGTGTGCATAAGACGACTAGTTCCAGCACGAAGCTGCGAGTAGTTTTTAACGCCTCTGCTCCTGACGACAAAGGTGTGTCTCTCAACGAGCAACTCTTGAGTGGACCTAAGTTGCAGGGTGACCTTCCTTGCCTTCTTACGTCCTTTCGCATTCAACCCATTGCCGTGTGCGCGGACATTCGGCAAATGTACCGTTAAATTCTAGTCCAACCATCCGATCGTGCACATCAGCACATCTTTTGGCGACCCTCGTCATCCTCTCCTGTCGAAGAGTTTGAACTAAACACGGTAACGTATGGACTGACTCCATCCGCATTTCTCGCCCAGCGTGTTTTGCGTCAACTCGTACATGATGAAAGTGATAAGTTCCCTCTAGCTTCTCGCGCTCTCACTATTCAAACGTACGTAGATGACATTGTCTCCGGTGCTGCGAATCTCGCTCAAGCTCGTGAGCTGCAAACACAGTTGCAATCTCTCTTCGCTCGTGGAGGCTTTGAGCTTCGAAAGTGGTCAAGTAGTGATCCTGACGCTCTGATTGCACTCCCCAAGGACCACCTAGAGTTCCCCCTCGCATTCTCAAATGAAGATCAAGGAATTAAGATTCTCGGTCTTTTGTGGGATCCCCCCTCAGACAGTTTCTCGTTTCGCACTAGCCCATTCGAAGGACGCGTAACAAAGCGCACTGTACTGTCATATATTGCGCGGATTTTTGATCCCCTTGGTCTTCTCACGCCCTTTGTTTGTTGGATGAAGTTGTTTCTCCAGCAACTTTGGCTGCTCCAGCTACGCTGGGACGAGCCTCTCTCCGCTCAACTTAGCTCTAGTTGGCTATCATCCGCCAGTGAGGTCTCAAACCTCGTGGATTTTCGTGTCTCGCGTTCCATTCCCGCCGATGGTACCTACCGCCTAGTAGGGTTTTGCGATGCCAGCGAAAAGGCATACGCTGCAGTACTGTACCTGCACTTCGTAACTACACTCGGTTCTCAAGTCATACTGCTAAGAGCAAGAAGCAAGGTATCCCCTGTTAAACCGTTGACACTTCCTTATCTCGAGCTTTCCACGGCCTTGTTGCTGGCTCGGTTGCTTCAGAATACCGTTCCCTCGCTCAGTTCCATCTCGTTGGAATCCGTTTCGCTTTATTCTGATTCAACTATTGTTCTCGCTTGGCTTGCCACGCCCCCGCACCGTCTCAAGACTTTCGTTGCTAATCGCGTGGTTGAAATTCTTGAGCTTTCATCACCCAGTGACTGGGCCCACGTTCCCTCCGAAGAAAAACCCGCTGATTGTGCATCTCGAGGTTTGTCTCCCTCCCAACTCTTGGAGCACTCGTTGTGGCTCCCCGGTTCATCGTTTTTGTACAACCCGCACGATGCATAGCAACGCTCCGTACGTTCTCTCGACGTCGATATGCCGGAAACGAAACCTTTTGTTGCCACGCTAATCGCTCGCGTCACCCCGGACCCGCTGCTCGAAAGGTTACTAACCTTCTCGACGCTGTTGAAAGCCCAGCGCGTATTCGCCTACGTTTTTCGGTTCTCTCGCATTCTCCTACCTAACCGAGCTGGAACCCTCCCCCCCACCCCCCTAAGGGTCCGTTAGAACCTCTAGAGATCCAAGAGGCTCTCGACCATTTTGTAAAGGCCACCCAGCGGCACTATTACGCTGCTGAGATGCGTCATATTGCCCACAGTGGTCAAGTTCAGTCCACGCTCGCTTCGCTGAAACCTTTAATTGACCTCGCTGGTTTCCTGAGGGTGGGCGCACGACTGCACCGATCTTCTTTGCCCGAAGAAGTGTAACACGGGAGAGCGGGTTGGTTGGTTGGCGGTTTGGTTAATTAAGGTTATAGATAATATAAAGATACAAAGTAAGGTTCTCTAGTTTTATTGGTCTTCACTCTCTGGTGGTTATGATTATACTGCCGCGACGCTAGCCGTCGAGGGGGCTACTATAATATATTACTCCGACTCAGCAGTATAGGCGCTAAGGATTGTGTCAGTCAGGCTAGTGGCTCAGCTATAGTGCGTGTCGTATCGCAGTGCTAGTACTATTTGGTAATGGCTTAGTGAGGTGGTAACTTTGTTACATTCGCCCCACCTTTCTGAACGGAAAAGTGATTGAAGACTTTTCCGTACATGGGTTGGAAGCGTAATTTAGAAAAGCAAGTGAAAAAGAGAAAGAACATTTGATGGTGACATAATCCTTAACCCTGAGTACTACTTGAGCCTTAAAATTATAGTTCGAATTACAATTATTGAAGCTAAAAATAATGGTTTGATTACATATGGTTAAAATAATAGTTAAATTACAATTAAGTTAAAATAATGGTTCGATTACGAATATTGTTTGTCCTTAAAATAATAGTTCCAAATACAATTTAAACATGAAATAATCTGATAGGTACTTGTTAAAACTGAGTTATAGTCGGAATGCGAATTTAGTGCAATCTTGTTACAATGTCAAATAAGGTCACTGTTTAACAACAAGAAAAATAGAACGAGAAGAGTAGGTAACTGAATTAAAAAATGGCAAGGGATAAATTTAAGGCAGAACGAGTAGATGGAATGACGCACACGAGTTTAGTTCGACACTATGGGATATGGATAGTTTATGACACACGTTGGTAGGCAATGACAGTTCGAAATCTGTCAGTTTGACGCGCACGAGTTTATGACGTTGACAGTTCGAAATCTGTCATTTGAAGCACATGAGTTATTAAGTTGAACGGACTCAAGCACGGCATTGTCCGCAAGGTCGCTGGAAGTCACGGACTCGGTGTCGTCTGACGTACGCTGGCGATGTTGATCTGCGAGGCGCGTTATCTGGCACGTGCTCTGCAGGCGCTTGGATGGCTGGGTCCAGCACGTCGCTGTCTACGAGCTTGACTCCTCCCCTCTGGCGATGGCTGCGTGCATAATCGCTTGTCTCGGGTCAGGGACTGTAGGTTAGACGGACGAATTGGGGTGTGGGCGACAAAATTTTTTGGGTATAACAAATTTTTGAGATAATTGTAGATGGAGTAATCAGGTTTAGGTTGGCGCTAAGTCAAGTGTGATCATAGCTGGATGAGGAACGAGACGATCTTCGACGTGCTGCGTGGTTGGTTTCCATCTCTGAGTTGCCCTTGTGTCTCTGGTGTCGCTCCACTCGCGTGGTCCTCAGGAGGGTGGGTGGGTTTGGCGTTTGGCGATATGGCTTCTTATGATCCTGTTACATTACAAAGTTTGTGGCAGTGAGCTGTTCATGTACAGATTGCTGACCTTGCGTTTGCATTCGTCTTGAAATTACATTATCATGTTGCAGGGGTTCAAGTTGATTGACTTTTGAAATGAAGTACCAGCAGAATAACAATACATAAGGTTAGATTAGATTACAGTATTGAAAATAATGTCCCAAATATTACTTGATTCACCAGATGGACACAATGGTTTGGTGATCTACTAGATTTAAGTAGTTTACTAACATGTATTTAATTTTAGTTTGCAATTACTGTAATAATTGTAACGGCATAATGGTAATAGTTATGCCTTCGGCACTAAACTCTATTTCTAGAATATCAAGAATTATCCTTAATCTTAATCTTATATCTATTTTTAGTTATCTCATTTTTTTGGTGTTTGTGTGTGTGTGTGTGTGTGTGTGTGTGTGTGTGTGTGTGTGTGTGTGTGTGTGTGTGTGTGTGTGTGTGTGTGTGTGTGTGTGTGTGTGTGTGTGTGTGTGTGTGTGTGTGTGTGTGTGTGTGTGTGTGTGTGTGTGTGTGTGTGTGTAGTTGTTGTTGTGTTGTGTTGTTGCTTTTTTTTTTTTTTTTTTTTTGGTTAGTTGTAGGGAAGGGATGGCTGGACATCGGTTGCTATGGTTACTTGGAATCTGTTTTCTTTTCCGCCGACTTTGACTGTGTCTTTGCGTCGAGGTCGAAGGTTTTTTGTTATAGATCACTATTTCGACCTTTTCTCGGCTTACCATGGCAGGTTGTATAGCTCGTTTGGTCCACACGAAGTAAATCGAGATGGAAATTATAAAAATGGTGGTGCTAGTGCCCAGGCCAAATAGGAAAAAATTAATTGATTCCTGGGTAGACTTGTGAGTATGAGCTATTGAACTCTCTTCCAGGAGACTCTGAAGGTGCTCAAATCGCACTCCCGTTACCTTAGGGCTTTGATGGTTAGTGCTGTTTAATATTTTTGTGACTGCCTCCAGACTGGATTGTGGGGTTTCTGACGAATTTAACCAAGCTCTTAGGAGTAGCTTATGGTGCGGGAAGGAGAGCGGTGGCAAGTAAAATCTTGTCGCTTCTGGGTTTAATGTGGAGATGGAGTTGAAATGGGGTAGGAGCGTGTGTCCCTGGGTCATTGCGGAGCACCATGGCTAGGCAAGTGGAGTAGGCCTGTCCCGTCAATGTTTTTGGAAGAGACTTTGTCTTTGTTGTTTTCTTCCATGCATCTTATTATTAATTTCGTTGGTTTAGCAACACTATAAGTCCACTGTGTATTGTCTCTAGAAGAATAAAATGTCGGTTTAGGGTTTTTGATAACAAATTTGGGGCAAAAACTATCGGCTCCTTGAGTGTCACCTAGGAAGATTGAGTATAGGCAATCTTTCTCTGGGGCTTCTTGCAATTGTTTCCGAAAGTTGCACAGTTTAATGTCCGTTCCTTGGCAGTCGCCTATGTCTGGGTAGTCTAAGGTCATGAAGCTCCTGAGATCTCGTGATACAGCAAGGTACTGGTGTTCGGGTCTAATAAACATGAAAAACTCCGATTGATTGATGCGGGTAGGTAATTCAGCAGCTCGATACAATGTGAAATCGCTGTTCGCACTTTGTAGCGGCAACTCCACAAATAGTCTAATCGAGTTGTGCACTATCGTCGCGTAAACTGTCGAAATGGCATTTTATGGAGTAATTTGATCTATTGAGAGGGGGGTGGTGAAGGTTAACGATTGCGGCAAATGTCTATAAATGTCGGTCATTGCGGTGAAGAGCGTTGTCTTTGGGAGAAGGAATGGGTCCAACTTCCCTTGTGTGGTTTGGTCCCACGCTTGGACGAGTTTTGAGAATTTCATGCGGACGTCTGTTATGGCCGCCTGTATTTGCCTAAACGTTGAACTTACCGCTAATAATGTAAGCAATTGCTGTTGTCGGCGTTCCAGAATGGTGAATGATGTATCTAGTTGATCAGCCTTTTTCGCTAGTAATTTTGTTGTGTTAATCAATTTAAGAATGTTATCGTTATTATGTTCTAAGAAGGCGCTGATTTCCTTGAGCAACGTTGCCTGCTCTACTACCAAATGATGCATTCGTTGCCCCTGGTTGTCGAGTTCTTGCCATTTCTTGTTCAATTGAACGACATCCTCAGTTGTCGCGGTGCCAAACTGAAATTTTAGGCCGTGCCCTACTGCATTTACTAACCCTCGCTTGTTGCGTTTTCCACGGGAGGTGAGCGAAGATATAAAGTCCTGAATTTCCTCTTTGGTCCGTAAGGCCTCTGCTAATAACCATTTGTGTTCGTCTTGAAGGATCGCATTAATATTCCGGTCTACATTATGCCCCCATCCAAGCGTTTCTAGGCTGGTTATGACTAAATCGATTTTTGTAACATACTGGTTGATCTCTATATCTATTGCTAGAGTCCAAGAATTAGAACTCAATATAAAATTACCGTGGTTGACCAGAACTATGCCGGCTTGTATGTTCTCTGTTCGTACCTTATTAACGTCGTGGGGATCGTGCGTTGAGGGTAGTATATCATCGATCTCTTCGGGGTACGACTCGGCCTCGACATGCGAGTGAATGAACGAACCGCTTGCCAATAGGCAACCTGTGGACAAGTCATCTGCTGTTCACCGGTGTTGGCATTGTGAGACCGTAGTTCCTACTTCTAGATTAATTTTATCTCTTTTAAACTGTTTGTAATTGGGTGGACATTTTAACGTTATGTTATTTCGCAACCTAGGTAGGGTCTAAGCTGCAAGGTGCATGCTAGGGCATCCCCTGGCTTGACGTCTCCCATCGCCTTGGGCAGGCGAAAGGTCGAGTCCAAGCCAGGCCACCCCCCAGCTTGCAACTTGCAGCCCAAACCACATGGCCTCACATATGGTTCAACCCAGTCCAAACCGGAGTATAAAAAGCCGAGCATTCACAGGCTCGGCATCATTACACTAAGATCAGCTCTGAGGCAGCAAGTGGACGAGTGAGTCCTGGAACTTGGTTGTAGAGAAGGATCGGAAAATAAATGATCATCGTTAAACCTGAATATATTGTCTTATGCTTTGAGAGAACCCGAAAACATCAGCCTTCCCAATTCGCCGCAAGTGGGGGCTTGTCCGGAATCTCTTCAAGAAAGAACCAGGGTGAGTTGAAGGCGGGAACAGTGTATGACAATAATAGGGACAGTCGGAGAGCGTACCAGGGATCCCATACCCGGAACATCTCCAGACTAAGGTGTAGCATAATCTAGAAGAGCGTACCAGGGATCCCATACCCGGAACATCTTCTAGATTATGGGAAAAGGGACCACAGTGTAGTAGAGACTATATGAACAGTGTTGGGACAATCGTAGGAATAGACAGTCTGGAGAGAGCACCAGGGATCCCATACCCGGAACATCTCCAGACTAAGGTGTAGCATAATCTAGAAGAGCGTACCAGGGATCCCATACCCGGAACATCTTCTAGATTTTGGGGGAAAAGGACCACAGTGTAGTATAGAGACTAAAAACAGTGGTGACAGTATAAATTCGATTTTTAGATGAAACTTAGGTTCGGTAGGGGAACAAAAACGTGTGAAAGTGAGCCTCAAAACAATGACGCCCCGCAACGTCCAGAACACGTCAAGAAGATGGCCACAGAGATACCGTCAGCGCTAGTACGCGAGATCATGGGTCTCACTGCCGACGAGCCGATCCCCGACGCCGCTGCCATCGAGGCAGCCACCCGGAAGACGGTGACACAGCAACAACAGATGCCGATCCCCCCCGCCACCGTCCAGCCGACAAGGGAGCGAGAAGCCTGTGCGTCTCTCCGCATCTCCCTGCCTACATACCAGGGACACAGGGACGAGAAAACACCGAGCGAGTTCCTATGCCAGCTCGAGAGGTTCGCGGCATCACAGAATATGACACCGACGTACATATTGACCCGGGAGGTCCCGGTGGCCCTCACGGACGCCGCCTTGCGGTGGTGGACATTCATCGTGGGATTCGACAAGTGGAACCTATTTAAGGAGGCATTCCTTAATGAGTTTGGGCCGGTGAATTACCGGGAGCTATTGAAGAAAGAATTAGACGACAGGACCCAGCACCCGGCCGAGTCGCTGTCAGCATTTATCCAGACGGTCTCCGGGTATTATGAAAAAATAGGGGTCGCAGTAACCGAAGAGACAAAGATAGAGAGAGTGATGCGACAAATGCACCCTGAGTTTAGAAGGGCACTGGCGGGGAGGAAATTTGACACCCTGCGCGATATGGCGAAGGCAGGGCCTGAGATCCAACGGGGCATACTAATGGACCGCGACTACCGACCGCCCCCTCCAGCAGCTTGGTCCGTGGAGCCGTCGCTGGCACGGGGAGATGCGCCGAGAGCTTCGGGGCCTACAGAGATGACCGCAGTCATCTCACGATTTCAACATACAGCAGCAAGACTACCTTCACCTTAACGCAGCGGCCCTAGACCCGTACATGCACGCCCACATCCCAGCATGGGCACCATACCGACAAGGCGGGGTGGGTACTATCCCTAATGCACAGTACAAACAAAAGGACAAGTTGGCATGTTGATTATGCCAAAGTAGAAGCCACTTCGCACGCAACTGCCCCGAAAGGAAGCCGAGGCGGGAGAAGAAGGAAGAGGAAATTAAGACAGCACCGACGACCAAGCCAAAAAACTAGGAGCGCGCCCTATGGATATCGCCGCCGAGGTGGGTGCTCTACGCGAAGAGGTATGGCGACTTAGTGACATTGTAAATAAAAACATTATATCAACACCAGAGGGCACCGGCCCGATCACAGAAAATGCAAACGATCCCGAAAACTGCACTGTCGACGGAATGGAAGGAAAAAGAGAGCCATTCATCCTAGTGAAGATCGCGGGAGAAACTCATTCAGCCCTGTTGGATAGTGGGTCATCGCTCAGCTTATTAGGCGACCACTTTATCGAACTGATCAGGACACGGGGGTGGACAGTACAGTCTTACCCGCAACAAGTGAAGTTGGCCGCGGGAAAAACTACCTGCACAGGGAAATTGTGTTTAAAAGTGAAATGGGCGGGAGGCAGCAGAAAACAGACAATCGTTTTAATGCCGGAATTGTGCAAACAATTAGACTTCATAGGGGGTGCAAATATTTCCATCCACATAAAGGAACGCGGTTGGACCCTGGGCAACTGCCCACAAGCAATTGTTCCATTCTAGGTAACCAAGGCAAATGTTGAGATCGAACCCGAAACCACGTGTCACGCTGTGGGTACCGAAGAGCCGGATGTAGTGACTCAACTCATGAAGACGGTGGTCTGCCCAGAGCACATAAGGGCGAGCCTGGAGAGGGTGATGGAGGGCTATAAATCAACCTTTACAAAGAAACCGGGCCTGTGCACCCTCGTCGAACACGAAATAAACACCGACGGGGAAACCCCTAGCCGATGCGCTCAAAGGCCCATCAATGAGAAGAAAAGAGCGGTGTTAGACGAGTGCATAAACAAATGATTGGCTGACGATATAATCGAGCCATGCTCACATCGAGCTGCCTGGAGCTCTGCAACAGTAATTGTAGACAAAAAAGATGGCGGCAGAAGATTATGCATAGATTATCGCCTGCTTAATAAAAAAACAAAGGTCCAACCATATGTAATGCCACTCATTGACTTTACGCTAAGTGCCCTCGGAAAAGCAAAAATATTTACAACACTCGACTTAAGCCAGGGCTACCACCAACTACGCGTACGAAGAGAAGATCGACACTGTACCACGTTCGCAACACTCCGAGGAGCTTTTAGGCATGAGCGTCTGCCCATGGGCCTGATTGGATCAGACTATACTTTTCAAAAAGTCATTAACAGTGTACTGAGCAATGGAACAACTCAGTGCGCATACGCAATGGCTTTTCTCGATTACATCGTCGTGTTCTCCGAGTCATGGGAGCAACACGTGACACACCTAGAAGACGTCTTGCGAAGATTGAAATCCGCGGGATTCACGGTCAACCCCTCCAAGGTCTAGCTGTGCATCCAGTCATTTAAGTTCCTCGGGCATGTGATAAAACCAGGAACAGTGGCGCCAAACCCTGATCTCGTGGCGGCTATCAAGGACCTTAAAACACCGAGGAATACCAATGACACACAAAGGGTTATCGGGACGGCGGGTTTTTATCGCTTATACATCAAATCGTTTAGCACCATCGCCCTCCCATTGACTAGGCTACTGAAGAAGAATATGAAGTGGAAATGGGAGAAAGAACAGCAAGATGCATTTGAAATACTAAAAAACCAAATCACGGCGGACACATGCTTGGCACTCCCCGATATGAGCAAAGAATTCACCATCCAGACAGATGCTCCTTTCGAAGGGATTGGAAGCTGTCTAATGCAAGATGGCGACCTGGGGCCAAGACCAATAGCATTTGCATCGCGTACCCTCACACCATGCGAACAAAATTACACAATATCCAAGTTAGAGGCGCTAGCAGTCGTATGGAGCGTAAATCACTTCTTACCTTACGTGGAGATGTCTCGCTTCAAAATCGAAACCGACCACAATATATTGAAAACAATGCTGACCGCCGATTGGCCGAAGGGAAGAATCCGACGATGGGCATTGCGCCTTATGGGCCTAGACTGTGAAATCAAATACAGGAAGGGTAGCGCAAATGTGGTGGCAGACATGTTGAGTCGAGCGCCACTATCGTTCCAACCCAGTATATCACGACCTAGGAAAGTGGATGACATATTTCCTATCGAAGAGGTAGGGGAAGAAACCACTAAACGAGGACGGTTCGGGTTTTTGACATTTGTAGATAGCAAAACCGACTCCAAACAAATTACACACACTGAAGAACAAGTATTGCTAACATCGGAAGATGAGCAACTTGACCTGAGTGATCGCGCGACATGGATTAAACATCAGCAGGGAGACAATGCGCTACAGAAACTAAGAGAAGGCATCGAAGCCGGCACGAACAAGGACTCATCGTATGTCATAGCCGATGATGGGCTGATATCAAGACATCTACCCGGCGCCGCGACAACATCAGAACATAGAACAATGGTGCCGATCAGCCTGCGTAGAGAAGTGCTGAGACTATTTCATGATCACGCCCTCGCGGCTCACATGGGTTACTACAAGACCCTGGGGCGTATACAAGATCGATATTCGTGGACTTCCATGCGACAAGACGTGTCAAAATACGTGAAGGGGTGTGATGTCTGCCAAAAATCAAAATCAAGAAATTCAAAACCAGTAGGAAATATGGCAAGTCGAATAGCGCCGTCAAAATTAACCGACATATCGTGCGACCTCATGGGACCGTATCCATCCTCAACAACCACGCGAAATCAGTACATATTCGTAACCATAGACGATCTTACGAAAAATAGCGAGCTCTACCCACTACGAAAAGCAACGGGCAAAGCAGTGGTCGATTGTCTAATTGACTATTGCACGCGCTACGGTTTTGCATCCCGCATCAGGAGCGACAACGGCCCTCAGTTCGCGGGAAAACTCTGGACGCAGATGTGCGCGCAGCTAGGGATGTCGACCAGAAAAACCGTACCATACCGCCCTTGTGGAAACCCATGCGAAAGAACCAATCGCGACATCAAACAATGTCTCGTGGCACTCACACACGACACATAAAGACTGGGATAAGCACTTGAAAGCGATATCTTTCGCCCTGCGAACGGCCATACACCAAACAAACGGCTATAGCCCAGCCGAACTCACATTTGGCGAACAGCTCCGTTTTCCCGCATACCTCGAGGCAGAAACCAACGAACAGCCGGACGCCATCACCTACGCAACTTCACTTAAGAACAAAATCAAAGCCATTACACAAATTGTCCGAGAAAACAAGAGCGACGCCCACGAAACCCAACGCCGAGCATACGACAAAAAACATCGTCCGGCAGAGTTTAGCGTGGGCCAGCACGTGCTTAGGACCACACACACGATTAGCGACGCCGCCAAGGGGGTCTGCGCTTCCCTGGCACCCAAAAGGGATGGTCCATGGTCGATCTCGGCAAAAATAGGGTCAAACACTTACCAACTGAGTGATCCTATTACAAAACGCAAGGTGGCACTATGTAACGCCGACCAATTGACTTCATACACGGCCAGCCAGGGATACGACCTGCGCCAAAGGTCGTAATGCCCTCAAGGGGCGCTGCAGTATCAACTGAAACTCGAGGGGGTGCTATACGGGAGCCCACAAGCGGATGGACAGTATCCAGTTCACTCCCGACTAGGCTACACCATGTATCAGCTCACAACGATCACAAATATTCAAACACCGAGGTCTGTTTGGACAACTTCAGAAGGCGAAAGAAAACGAATACAATTAGAAAAAAACAACACTAAACATAGAAACAAGAGAAGCCGCAACAAACACATTAAATGACGACAACGATTAGACCGGATAATCAAAAACATGTGCAAAATTCCGCGGGAAATCTCACCATTGCCTCCAAGCCCACCGATCACACCAAAAAGACCGGCCCGACAAGACAAAACAACGATTCAAATCATCTGTGAAATGACTGCAAACCCCCGGGCGATCTCGCCGATCAACCCGACTCCTCCTGCGACACCGACGCTGGACGAGCTGGGCGAGCGACACCGACGCTGGACGAGAACGACGTCTCGCCGCCACGTGACGTGAAGGACATCCGGAATGTCCGCACCTACAGCCGTTAGCGAGACCGTCGAAATCGTGGCGGAGATCGTGTGTCATTTAGGAGCAGAGGCAGGACCATGCAAAGCTTATGGCAACTAATATAAACTGAGTGCAATACCTACAGCTTAATCAAACGCGTTGATAATAGGACCGAAAAACACGTGTGGAATAAATTAGCAGAAACATGTTATACAAAGTTAGCTATTTAGGATTACGGACAAATAACGAGATGGACTAGGAAGCGGACAATAGAACAAATTCGACTGAGTGCCAAAGTGCGAAAATGATAATTGGACCTGTATTTCCAGGACTGTGCATGTAACCTGCCTCATATTTCATATTTCATATTCATATTTCATATTTTCATGTGTATTGCCTCTATGTTTACGATATTATTTTTGTGTGTGTCATAATTGCAAAATATGAGTCTGGAGAGGACCTTAAAAGTTTATTTCAAATTTAATAATTTATAAATAATTTACTTGGCCATTGGTGTAAAAATGAATATGAATATAGTAGTAAGTTTAAAATGTTTAGATTCATTGACACAAATTCATTGAGTGAATATGCAATTGAGGAATTTAGGAAACATTCTGATTTAAGAAGGGGGGTACTGCAAGGTGCATGCTAGGGCATCCCCTGGCTTGACGTCTCCCATCGCCTTGGGCAGGCGAAAGGTCGAGTTCAAGCCAGGCCACCCCCCAGCTTGCAACTTGCAGCCCAAACCACATGGCCTCACATATGGTTCAACCCAGTCCAAACCGGAGTATAAAAAGCCGAGCATTCACAGGCTCGGCATCATTACTAAGATCAGCTCTGAGGCAGCAAGTGGACGAGTGAGTCCTGGAACTTGGTTGTAGAGAAGGATCGGAAAATAAATGTTTATTCGTTAAACCTGAATAAATAGTCTTATGCTTCGAGAGAACCCGAAAACATCAGCCTTCCCAATTCGCCGCAAAGCAACTCGGCTGAAATCGATAATACGCGTCATTTTTTTTTCACACGTGGTAGAGAAACGTTGCGCCTCGTTCGCGCGGTGCACATCCTGGCTCCCATGCTGGTCAGCGCTACTTGATCGCTTCGAAGATTGCTGACGCTTGTGTGATCGCTCAATAGATGCATATCTCATGTTAAGAATATCCTGTGTGCCCTTGGCCAGTCTCGACTCGCAAAATGATTTAGAATAATTGCACATCTTGGCTCCCATGCTGGTCAGCGCTACTTGATCGCGTCGAAGATTGCTGACGCTTGTGTGAACGCACAATAGATGCATATCTCATGTTATGTGTCCTGTGTGCGGCTGTGTGCTCTCGGCCGCCTCGCAAAATGATTTTAAAAGAATAATTATAATTCACCAAATTTCTTTTATTTAATTTGATTTTTGTGGGGGCATTTCCCCAAAACGTGGTGTTTTACTCTCCTTATGGGTCTCTTTTTTTTTCTTTTTTTTTTTTTTTTTGGGTTTTGATAGTTTAAGGTTCCTGCTGTCTATGTTTCTTAAATCTATGGTTTTCTAGTTTTAAATCTATGGTTTTGATAATCTATGCTTCCTATGCTATGGTTTCTTAAACGTATGGTTTCTGGTTTCTGGTTATTTATCTATGGTTTCTTAAATCTATGGTTTCTGGTTATAAATCTATGGTTTCTTAAATTTATGGTTTCTTAAATCTATGGTTTCTTAAATCTATGGTTTCTTAAATTTATGGTTTTCTTATGGTTAGATTTAGTCGACGGTGGGCTCCGCTATCTTTTGCCTTGATGGCACTTTCAACCTTTTGGGCAGGACCCATGGGTGATTGTCTGGAGCTCCTAGACTCCGCAGTCGGTATCTATACGGTGTTGTACCCGTGTCTTCCAGAGGCTTTGTCGCTGTCCCCTGGGAGGGGTCTATTATCTCGCTCGATACTTGTCTTGGCACAGTTATCACATAGCTTATGTCTTCGTCCTCACTGTTGTGCCTGTCCACGTTGTCCCAGGCGCTGTTCCCTTCGCTTGAGCTTGCCGCATTAGTTCGCACGGGTTTGCCAGGTTCATTCTCACGGGTTGATTCTACTTCTATTTCGTCGCTTGAATCGTTATCTGACTCCGACGCGGACGTTGGTCCCTCTGTAAGCTCTGTACTTAGCTTTAGGCGGTTCGCATGCACTATCTGTTGCTTATTGTTTTGCATGTTTTTTATTCCAATTGTAACTGGTGATTTTAGTTGCACTACCCGCCATGGGCCATGACATTTTGCGTTCAGTCCCTTTGCCGTGCCAATTTTGCCTGACAAGTTGTTTATGTATACTACATCACCGATTTGAAAGTTAGGGTCTTTAGTTTTCCTGTCGAATGTTTTCTTTCTCGCATCGAATGACTTCTTCAAGTATGCTGCTACGTGCTCATGGGTTATGCGTAGTCGCTCTAGAGCTTCGCGAGGGTAATTCATATCGACATCGTATTGAGGCCTGCTTGGTCGGATAAAGTTGTCGAATCTATGGTAGTCTGATGTCTCTTAAATGATCTATAAAAAAGGGCGTGTCACCTGTGCTTAGATGTACTGTACTGTTGTATGCTATTCTGATAAAGGGCAGGAATTGCGGACGGTCTTTTTGATCTAGGCTTACATAATGAGATAGCATAGTTTTGATTTGTCTATGAGCCCTTTCCAGTCCGCCGTTTCCTTCGGGGTGGAATGCCGTTGTACTAATGTGGTCAATTTTTAACACCTTACAAACCTCCGACATGAGTTTGGATAAGAAATTCGAGCCCTTATCGTTAAGAATTTGTTGCGGGCTGCCTGCTCGGCAAACTATATTTTCCACAAATGCTTTGGCCACCGTTTCTGCTGTTTGATCACGTAATGGAATTAATTCGATTGTTTTAGAAAATGCGTCTTTTGCTGTCAAAATGTATTTGTACCCGTCGTCACTAGTGGGTAATCTGCCTACTATATCCAGGCACCATCTGTAACCTGGACCTGGTATGGGTTGTGATTCCTGCAAGGGTGCTTTCTTTAGATGAGGCGAAGTTTTATGTAAAATGCACGATCGGCAATTGTTGCAAAATTTCAGTACCTCACTGTACATTCGCGGCCAAAAGAACATGCTTCTAACTAGTGCTGGCGTTTTTAGGAATCCTTGGTGACCAATTATCGGTAAGTCGTGATATGTGTGGAGGATGTGATCTTTCATTGATTTTGGGGCGGCGAGCTGTTCGTGACGCTGGTTAGGATTTTGAGATTTGTACAAAATTCCCATCTCGTCTAGGAAATATTCGCCGTCTAGTTCCGGATCGGTTTCTAATTTAGCTATGATTTCTTTCCAAAATGGATCATTCCTCTGCTCGTATTTAATTCTTTGTTTGTCCCAAACTGGTTGATATTGAGTGTGAGCTATGATGGGTGAGGGTTGCAATGGGGGAATTCGAGATATCGCGTCCGCGTCTAGGTGGAGTTTTCCAGGACGGTGGATTACCTCGAAGTCACAGGCCGAAAGCGCTAATGCCCATCTTGCTAGTTTCGATGTTGGATCTTTCAAAGTTTGTAGCCATTTTAAAGCCCAGTGATCTACAATGGCAATAAAGGGCTTGCCTAATAGATACTCCTTGTGTTTATTTATAGTGTAGTACAGGGCCAAACACTCTTTCTCACTGACTGTGAGGTGCTGTTCTGATTTTGAAAGTTGTCTACTTACAAAGCTAATAGGGCGCTCAACCCCATCGATGGCCTGTGATAAAACACCCCCAATTGAAAGGTCGCAGGCATCGGAACTGACCCTGAATGGTTCGCTCCACACAGGGTGGTTTAGCACAGTTTTACCCGAGAGAATTGTTTTTAATTTCACGAAATTTACTTGGCATTCATTTGACCATACAAAAGTTACGTCCTTACGGGTGAGTCTGATTAGGGGCACTAAGAGACGGCTGCAGTGATCTATAAATTTGGAGTAGAACATGATTAACCCAACAAAACGTTTCACCTCCTTTACGTTAGTTGGAGCTAGGTAGTCACGTGTTACCTGGACTAACTCGGGGTTGGGGAAGTAACCCTTGTCGGTGATTATGTGACCTAAGTATTTGGTTTCTTTAACTAAAAATTTACACTTAGAAGGCCGAAGCTTGAGCTGGACTTCCCTTACGCTTTTGAAGATATTTTCTAGTGTGGTTAGGTGGTCCTGCGTGGTGCCACTTGAGTAGACTATCACATCGTCAAAATTTGCGAACGCGCTCTGGTTTAGTTGACTCTTAAACGTTTCGTTTATCATTTTTTGATAAGTTCCCGGGGCTCCTGAACACCCGAATGGCATTCTAGTGAATTCGATTTCCAGAAAATGATTTCCAGGGATCGTGAATGCAGTTTTTTCCTGATCTGGCTTGTACATTGGGCACTGGTAAAACCCATGAGCCATGTCAAGGCTACGGAAGAGATTGTTGCCCCCTAGTTGTCCTAGTACTTCCTGCATGTCAGGTAATGGAAATCTGGATCTGACTGTCACACTGTTCAATTGCCTAAAATCAATCGCTAATCTGTATCCTTTAGCCCCTTGTTCTCCGTTAGCCTTCTTCACTAGAATGGCTCTAGCGGCCCACGGGCTGTTGCTAGGTACCACTATTCCTTCGTCTAGTAGTTCTTGCACTATTTCATTCATAATCGGTTTCTGATGGTGGGGAATCCTGAAGGGGTTGGTTGCGATCAGCTTGGCATTCCCTGTATCTATCCTGTGTTCTGCGGTATTGGTGCAACCCAGTTTGGTGCCCGTCAAAAGGAAGATATCTCTATAATTTTCTAATAGTTGCAATGTCTTTCCTTTGGTTTCCTCGTCTAAATGGTCCAGTTTAAAATGATGCGTCAGGTCTACTGGTTCTAGCGGGGGTCTCCTCTTAGGGCGTAACCTATCCCGGCTATTAGTTTATGGTTCCCTTCCTCGGTGGGTATGGGTTCCGGGTTCTCTAATTTGATAACTTGTCCTAGTCTGGTATTCTTAGGGATCGTCACGGCGTCCCGCGAAAGATTCATTACCTTAAGCTGAGCTTTCTTGTCTGCTCTAGATTTTATTATTACTCTAGCTACGGCCAACCCACTTATGTGCAGTGGTTCGGGCTCTACGATCTGGTCCCCAAGGGTAATTACGTCTTGGGTCCCCTCTAGCAAAATTCACAAAGTGGTGGTACTGTGGTCACCGAGCGGTTCCGTATGTAACACGGGCCCTGTGTTGCATTTACTTCCGCCCTGGCATGATGGCCGGCCTCCTGGTTACTTGCCTTGGGTCTATCTCCTATTGGTTGATTATCAACGGGTTCTACATCTAGTGTTCTTAAATCTATGGTTTTTGGATCCATGGGTTTTATGTCTATGGGTCTTAAATCTATGGTTTTTGGGTTGATGGGCCTTATGTCTATGGGTCTTAAATCTATGGTTTTTGGATCGATGGGCATATCCTTCTGTTTTCTACCGTAAGCTGATTTACCCGCGTTGTTGACCATGCTTACTCCAATCGGGTTGTACAAACTATCCATGGGTATTTCGTGGCCTCCGATCACCGCAACATTCGTTCCCACATTTATTTTGGCACAGAACTTTCCCAGGAAATCCACTCCCAAAATTCCATCAATTTCTGGACCTAGGAGCTCTCTAGTGCACACGTAGCATTGAAATATAAGGTGGGTATATCTTTCTTTATGCAAAATTTGACATTGGCTACTCCTCAGAGGAACGGGCTCTCCGGTCAGTCCCTTGACTGTTCCTGGGTTAACTTGTTCCTCTCAGCAAGCTCCTCTGGGTTAACCATTCGCGAATTAACCAAGGAAACCATGGCTCCCGTGTCGATCAAAAAGGTATAACCCACATTGTTGACATGTAAGGTTATTGTTCTTAGTACGCCAACCTGTTGTTGAATGTTACAAACTAACTGTTGATGATTGCCCTTGTTTAAAATTGACGATCTTGTAACATCATGGTCTTGGGCACGAACATGATGTTTTATTAGTTTGGGCGCTGTGTTTGGACCCGGCACTGATCCTTGGTATGACCGCGTCGCTGACAGTTGTCACAGATTGGTCTATATGGTCGGTTACAATTTTCAGGGATGTGTCCTTCGCCTCCACAATTCGAGCATGCCTGTGGTGTATGTCTCGGTAATTGTGGTTGGTTAGCGGCTGGCTGAAATGGGAAGTTAACTTGGGGCTGCTGGCTATTACCTTGAGCTAGTTGTCCTGGCTGTGCCTGACTGAGATGCCCCCCTGAAGGGCTATATCCCCTTGGCGTTATCTGTTGTTGGTTCGGCACGCAACCTAACTGTGGCTGAAACCCTCCCGCCATGGGTTGATTCCAAACCCTAGGGTCAGGGTGGGGGCTCTGATAAAACCCTTGGTTATTGAAGGGTGGGTTGCCGAATTCTGGGGCATACCTCTGTACATCGAACGGTGGGTTATAAAATTCATTACTACCATAGCCGTGATTACTGAATCTTCGATTCTGGTCCCGTGGGTTGTTAAATGGTTGGTGGTTCCGTCCCTGGTTAAAATTGCGCGGTCTGGATGGGTTTTCTGGTCTGTCAATGAATGTGGGGAAAACTGCTTTATTGCCTCCTGATAGATATTCATTCTTTTCTTCTGTCTCTGCTACTGCGACGGCCAGCTCGAAAGTCTTAGGTTCTTTTGATAAAACGTATCTCTTGAAACTATTTCTTATTCCGTGCAAAAATTGCTTTCTCCGTGTTTCGTCGAAAATTTTCCTACGTACTTTATCCTCCGTTTCATCGCCAACCAATTGCAGCAAGCCTTGGCCTTCTAGTAGGAGCCTTGAGGCGTAAGTCGTTACGGATTCTCCACCCTTTTGAATACAATTTCTAAACTTTTGTTCTGTGAATTCTGGAAATTCTTTTCGCTGAAAGCGTTCCACCAAGGTTTGCATAAATTTTGTCCATGTTAATAGTGCTGGGTCTATTTCCTTCGATGCTAGGTAGGCTCGAGCTGTCCCTCTTAGTTTTAATTGAGCAATTCCCACTTTTTGAAAGTCGTCCCAGTTCCCTAGGCTTGCAGCTATACCTATGCTAGACAAAAAGGCAGTCACAGGCTGGGTTCCGGGGTCCCCCGAAAATGCTTCTATCATGGCCATCATTCCCACAATATTTGTTGCCTTTGACTGCGAACCCTTCGATTCGTCCCTGGTTGCCTCCTCTGTCCTACTCTGCGGCCTGCTCCCCTCATCCCCTCCATGTGACGATCTATCATCCCCATGTTCTGACATTTTAAATGAAAATTTAGTTTGTAAAATATAAACACAAAAGTTGGTATAAATAAATTATAACTCACCCAAAATGAAGAACTTCCACATGCTCCGTCCCACTGGTAGTTGCAGGCGATATCTGGCTGGCTGTCCGCGGTAACGTTTACTGCCACCAGTTCGACGAATCGAACACTACTCTAGATTGGTAACGATCTCTTCAGAGGCGTGAAGAAGAAAAAATGCGATCCCACCTCTGCTACCACTGTAACATGGGAGTGCGGGTTGGTTGGTTGGTGGTTGGGTTAATTAAGGTTATAGATAATATAAAGATACAAAGTAAGGTTCTCTAGTTTTATTGGTCTTCACTTTCTGGTGGTTATGATTATACTGCCGCGACGCTAGCCGTCGAGGGGGCTACTATAATATATTACTCCGACTCAGCAGTATAGGCGCTAAGGATTGTGTCAGCCAGGCTAGTGGCTCAGCTATAGTGCGTGTCGTATCGCAGTGCTAGTACTATTTGGTAATGGCTTAGTGAGGTTGTAACTTTGTTACAGAAGCACGCCATCCCCTTTTACTCCCTAAGGAGGCCCATCTCTCCACTCTATTGTGCGACGCTTATCATAAAAACTCGCTTCATTCCGGACCCAGAACAGTACAGGCCCTGATACAGCAAACTTATTGGATCGTGTCACTTCGCGGGCTGCTCAGGACACGAATACATCGTTGCCTAACGTGCCACAAGTTTCGTGCTCGTCCTTTACAGCCCTCAATGGCTGACCTCCCCTCTCCTCGAGTTCAGGCCTCCCGCGCCTTTTCCCGGGACTGATTTTGCCGGGCCTTTCGCGGTAAAATCGAGCAACAGGCGCAATCCTCCAATCACGAAAGGTTATCTGTGTCTTTTCGTGTGTTTGGCATCGAAAGCCACCCATTTGGAAATGGTTTCAGAGCTGTCAACCCAAGCTTTCCTAGCATGCTTTGACCGATTTCTTTCTCGGCGCGGCTTACCCTATCATGTTTTCTCAGACTGCGGCACCAATTTTGTCGGCGCTTCTCGTCAATTTCGCGAAATGCATGCCCTTCTTACTGAGCACGAAACGCATATCTTCGATTCTCTAGCTACCAAGCAGGTGCATTGGTATTTCAACCCAAATACACCATTTATGCACCATTTATGCACCAAATTTTGGTGGACTATGGGAGGCTGGCGTGAAATCGGCCAAAAATTTGTTGCATCGCATTATCTCAGACACTCCCCACACCTACGAAGAGTATGCTACTCTATTCGCACGCAAGAAGACAGTGCTAAATAGTCGTCCTCTGTGTGCCCTCTCAGCTGATCCCGCTGAAGGTTCAGACTATTTGACCCCTGGTCACCTGCTCATCGGCAGGCCTCTTCTCGCACCTCCTGAACAAGCCATTCCGGTAAAATGTTCACACTTGTCTCGTTGGCACAGGGTGCGACAACTTCACCAAGCCTTTTGGCACCGATGGTCTTCTGAGTATCTGAACACGCAGATGCAGCATGGCAAGTGGACTAGGGCCAACCCCAATCTCCAAGTCGGGGACGTCGTTTTTTTGTTTGGAGAACCTAGTCGCCCTCTTTCTTGGCCTATCGGACGAGTGGTCGAAGTTCATCCTGGCCAGGATGTAGTGGTTCGAGTCGCCTCTATTCGCAAAGCGACCGGTGTTTTGAAGCGCCCAGTGAACAAATTGGGAACGCTTCCCTCTGCTTAGTTGCAAATTATTCTCTCGTATCATTTTCTGTTTTTTCATTTTTAATAAATTTATTTTTGTTTCGTATTTCCATCTTAAGTACAATGCATCGGTACTATGTACCTTGATCGTTTTTTTTTATAATCAATAAGAAACAGGTCCGGTATATACAAAACAAAAACCAGCGTAATGACGCATGCCTTTGTGTGCTTGCTGTGAAAACATTATGATAAGCTCGTTCATTCGAACACAGGATATCTGAGAGAAAAATTATTTACAATTAATACTTCTTTACATTTCAATAATCATAAAACAAGTTTTACGAAACAACAAACCAAAATCCAAAAAAAAATTATATATACATCTAATACACTAATCATGCTAAGTTAATACAAATAAATAAAAAATTGTGCTGTTACGATAACCTATTTTGTTTAAGCGTATGATACATTTCTTTGCCAGCCATCTTCACCCAAATTTTTAATAATGTTATAAATTTATTTACATTTCTCAATTTTCTTAAATCATCTGGTAGAATTACCATCTGTTAAATTACGAACATTTAAGGAATGTTCATGGCGGGCGGTATGTTCGCGCCATTTCGCAATTTACAGTTACTTTTAGTGATTATTTTGACTAGTTAGTTTTAGTAGCTATTCTGACCGCACCGGTACTTTTTGGTGGGTCAAGTCTCGTATCATGGGCAGTCGTCGTCGACCGTGCGTGTCGATCGTTGTTATCTCTCATCTTCGGAGAGGACACTCGTTAGCTATTTAGTCATTCAAACTACTATGCATCGTGAACGTATCATCTCAACGCAAGAAGGCAGTAGTGTTTTCTTTTAATTTAAGTCACTTTCTAAGCCTTTCCTCTGTTTCCCTCCCCATTGTTCGCTTCTAACTGCACCTACCCTAGGCACATCAAATTTCCATTTCCGGCCGTGACCCCGTCACCGTTTTGAGTCGACAATTTTGGTAAGTCAGTTTTATTTTCGTTCTTTCATACAGTCCACTTCACTTCGTTTGCTTTACTAACCCTGGCACTCCGCGCCAACAGTTCGAATCTGGCGATTGGGCAGTGCGCCCAAAATATTCATTTTTTCTGAGGCTTTTTCGACTAATTACATGTTTCATCCTGTGCGCGGCAGATACCTTGCTCATTATGGCATCTCCGTGGATATTTGGTTAGCACGAAGACATCCTGACCCACCGACGCCGGTTCTAGCACTTCATTAGTTCAAATTTTGAATTTTAGGTACGTTATGCATTTCAAAATATCATCTGCAGGTCTTCTGGATGATTTTGGCTCTAATTAATGCCACCTTTAATGAAGCATAACTTAACATAACTATAACATAAAAGATACCAGATAGGTTCCACGTTCTACCTTCGCCCCCGCAGCGTTCTTACCGCACTCTCGGCTACTGCATGACATTTTTGCGTTCAAATCGTTTGTGGAAAAATATTTTTTTAACATCATGTTGTGTTCTGTTCATTGTTGTTCTACTCCAATTACGGATCCTTAAAACCCATGGCCGATCTGACCGTCGGGGTGCTTTGTGGTGGGGGGGGGGGGGGGGGGGGAGACGTGTGGACTCTCGGAGTAGACACATCAGATATCGTGTGATGGAAGGTATTATGTGTCTGCCATTGGTAACCACGTCAAGCTTCGAGCCGAAAGTCGCGGGTTCGAGTCTTAAGATAGAGAATATATTTTGGATTGAATACTATAGGTACGAGATATTTGAGTTCAAATCGTGGATGACACTTATTTAAAATTCTGGACTGAGGATGCTACCTCATTTTCCTATAACGGCCATGCCATGAACAGTGCAGGCCGACGATTTTTCGGGGAAGGTGGTGGGGGTTTTGGTCTTTTGGTGCAGTTTTACGAACAAGATGTACCCAATTAACAGGCGCGGATTAACAGGCGCAGGGGGCCTCATGCTGTTCTCGAGCTGCATGGACGGGGTGGGGGGATAAAGCGCAAACAAATAGAATAAACAGCTAGGAACGAAAGGTACCAATTTGATAATTATACATCTTGCAACACTCAGTCATGAGCGCCCCAATCTTACATTTATTTCATATTCTAACAAAAACAAACCCAATCAATTACAGTGCGAGTTCCACATCGTCAGCAATCGAATGGAAAGAGGTGAGGTTGAAAAAGACGTGATCAGACTATAAGCAAAGAGTTATCGTGACAGAAAAGTACTCTCATCTTTTACAGTTCGTGAAATCAGTCACACTATGCGAGGCCCACGAGCTTTGCAAGCGAGGCCCCATGAACCCAAGTCCCCAGGACGGCCTCAGGCACCGAGGCGTTTGGTTAGCACGTTGTCTGGTTGTTGGTTGTTGGTTGTCGGTTGTCTGTTGGTTGGTTGGTTGGCTGTTTGTTGTCTGTTGGTTGTCTGTTGGTGGGGTTGCGAGTTTGAGTGCGCGCGGACGACGGATTTTATATTTCAGGGAAACCTTAGTTCTACATTTCGACATCTTCTGATCCGTGTAACGATTTTCAAAATTTAAATAAAGTGATCATCGGGTTTTTTTTTCAATTTATTCAATACCTGCTCTCAAATTGATCAATATCCGTTAGGTTCCGCAAGAAACTTGCTGCATCCCAAAGCTAACGGATCGCACGAGGGGCTACCGGTAAGGAATTTCGAGCTTCTAAGGAATTTCGGAATCGCGATTCGGACAACTATTTTCGATTCAAGATTTGTTTTGCATTTTTCGTCAAAGTTTGAGAAGTTTGTTCGTATCAAAGTTCAAGGCCTCAAAGTGTAATTAAGTTGGCAGTGCGCCCAAAATAGCTATTTTTTCTGAGGCAATGTCGACTACTTACATTTTTCATACTATATACGCAGAAGATAGGTACCTCTCTCATGGATGTTTGGTTCCGCGTGGTGGGGGGTTCGGAGAATCACTCTGTGATTTTTTCGTTAGTCACCGTTTTGATGTCCACCATTTTGGTACAGTCCTTTACGGAGTTACGGTTTTTAAGGGGTATGACAGTTTTATTTCAATTGACTCGCATTTCAAATAGTTCCTTTGTTAAGGGGTGGTGGAAAACCAGTTTGGTACTTTGACTTTGAAACAGTATAGAAATGATATCGAAATTGTCCTTTTGAATTCTCTTCGTTTTCTTTGACTTTGAAAATTTGGATGTCATAAGTGGGGAGGCTTTGAGCTCGTACACACTCACCGTGCGTAGCACGGGCTCATACTGCTAGTTTTGAGCTAATTGATGAGCGTAGCGAGCGAAGCGAAATCATCAATTTCACTACTGCTAAAAAAAAACACTTGTGTGTGTTTGTTTGTATGTGTGTTTGCGCGCGCTCCACAGGCCAAACGCCTGCCTCGATTGGGATGAAATTTTCAGGGTGTCTACTTTTGTTCTCAACTTAGACCCCCTGCGTTTTTCAAGAAAATCCTTATACCCTTCACTTTCAAAGTAGAAAAAAGAGCAATATTCGACAATTGGGCAAGTTTGGAAAAGTACCGAAATTTATTTATAAGTGTGTATTTTTTTCAAATTTTCCCAATTTTGATTGTTGCCTTTAGAAACAATCGAAACATCACACCAGATTTTTTTACTTGAAGTTGACTTCAAGATTTGACTGATATTAGAAATTTTGTCAACTTCGTGCATGCAAGTTTTTGATAGTAAGTCCGCGGCAGAAATATATCTCCAACCTAATAAAAACCCTTTGTCATGAGTTACATATAAGTATTTACATGCACATTGATCATTGATCTCAAAATGAGCATATTTCCGCTACCCGACAGCTCGGACAGAAACAAAGAAAGGTCAGAATCGTTTACATTTGCAAGTGATCAGAAATTTTGAGAAAGCAATGGTCCGGCTTGCTGCTCCATGATTTTCATAGGCTTTTTGCCTCAACCTTTTTTTGCGCTATATACACACCGCTACGCTCATCTTCAACGCAACACAAATTGCGTTCGCCCTAGTTGAGTAATTTGAACATATATACATAGATGTAAACTACGCCGAAGGGTTCTTATTGTATTGGAGATATATTTCTAGTGTGGATTTACTTTAATTACTTTCGTACACTAAATGTATACAACTTCTGAAATCGGTAAAAACTGTGCCTTGGCCAGACTTGAAATCAACAAAGCTGGAAACCAAGAAAACGAAGGAAAGCCGACTTTGATTGTATCAGGCGTCAAATAACGAAGAAATAACTCCAAAAGTGCGAGTAAAAACCAATCGGAAAGTCCTACCGACCTAAGATTTTCAGGCATGATAATTACCTACAAGGTCGACATGTTGATAAATGTTGGTAAAGATATGTAAACCACTTTCACATTTACAGAGATTAAAAATTTTAAAAAATCGAAAAATTTCGTAAAAATTGTTTTCTTAAAAAATTTCTGAACCGATCTTTTCCAAAAACGCACAGGGTATAAGTTAAGAACAAAGGTAGGTCCCATATAATTTTTATCCAAATCGGTTTAGGCGTTTGGTCTGTAGAGCGCGCGCAAACACACAAACAAACAAAAAAAAAATACAAAAAGTGACTTTTTTTGGGGGGTAGTGTAATTGAAGATTTCGCTCCGCTCATCAATAACGGTATTTAATCATGCATACTATTTTCAGGAATGAAGTTTCATGTTTACTCCAACGATGATGTCCTGCCCACTTGTCCCATCTATTACCTAGTGTAAAACAACCCTGCTGAAAAATCTTACCTAAGATCTTGCAAGATCTTACCATGATCTTACCATGATACGTTAGCCAAGATCTTGTAAGATTTGTGACAAAAGATCTTACAAGGTTTTATAAGATCTGGCAAGATCTTGAGACAAAATCTTGAATGATTTTACCAATTTCTTACCAAGAAATTAGCAGAGGCTCATACCATAATACCAAGATCTTGGAACTTCTTATTTCAAGATCTTGCCAAGAAAAAAAATAAAATTCTGTAAATGAAAAAGTGTAATAATTCCAATAATATAACTGTAAAAATGCATATTTATTTGTTTTACAACGCACAGTACAACTGTTAGTGAGCACCCTAACAGATTTATAGATTTAAAATAACTAGCAATATCAATTATCGATCGATGCTAACAAAAATGTGGGTGCATGTTGCATAAAAATGGTTGCAATATATATTTCACTCGACATGAAAATGTTTTTAACGTGCTGCAGGTGTTGATGCTTAATAATATCAGATATAATGTGTTACTGAGAGCGCCAAACGACTCACGTGTTGCTCAAGTAAAAAGAACGTAATTTGAACCTTCACAGAATAGGGCAAAAAACGTTCGCTTTTAAATCTCCCACGTTTGGGTGAAAACTAGTAAATAGTAAATTTAGTTCCAGAGAGATTAAGACTAAGATGGTACTTCATTGGCTCACTTACGAGGCACACGCACTGTCTAATCAGGTAAGGTTACTACACCCCTACCAATTTAATTCAAAATGTCACGTTGATGAACTTATTGACGGAGAATATACTAATGCCGCACACGAGTAGGTACCAATTATTTTGGGTGAAACTGAAAAACCGGTAAAAGTTATCTGTAAAAGTTTGTTGTTATAATGAATTCTAGATACTGGTTGCCAGCGTTTGTCAAATTCTACTGAGCTTCTCACTAGGTGGCTGTTGTAGGCGACTGTTACATGCAAAATTTGTTCTTTGCCTGGAAAAAGAAAAAAGAAACAAAATTACAACCAATATCTTACTGTCGGTGGTGTCTCGCGTCCAGTATAGCGAACTCCCAAAACCATGCATAATTTATTGGGGGAGGGGGGGAGCATGTTTGACTAGAAGGTTGGTGATTTCACAGGTAATAAAGGTATAATACTCCAAGGCATAAAACATGGACTCATAGAAACAATAGAAATTAGTTTGACACAATATGTGAACATGCGAGTAGATTTAACGGTGTGAATGGACTAGAAGTGCTTAGAAACTAATTTTCCTAAGGTGGGGAGGAACACTTGTCTTTTGAACACCTTTAAAATAAAATTGTACAGATGTACACTATTAGTGACAGCCCAAAACAAAATAGCTAGGCAATGTATTAGGCATTCAAATTAAGAATTAGTCATTTTTTGTGTAATGACTAGACAATAGCAATTTAAACAAAATTTCCAATGTTATTCATAATTTCCAGCAAGAATAATCATAACACAAAATTGATTCTTACTTGATTCAATGTTTTGGGCTGTCAAGGTCACTAATAGTTTCTATGTAAAAAAATAATTTAAAGATATATTCGAACACTAAGGGTTCCCACCTTAGGCCGTTTCGGTTCTCGTAGAATACTTAAAAAGTAATCGGCGTCAGATTTGACCAGACGACTGTATTGCATAAACCCCGAAAGGATGGTCCAGGCCCAGCCCTGCTTTAGGGGTTGGCTTGGGCAAATCTTTTTTAAAATTTTAGGGCTCAGTACGAGATGCTGTGATGTTGAAAACGTAACGCCGCATCCAACGGTGAAATAACATTGGAGGGTCACCGGCCCGATAACAGATATGTTAGGGTTTGAAAACACAAAATTTAACATGGACAGCAAAGGAAATCAGGTCAAAACCGGCATATAACCCAGGATAGCTCCAAATATAACCATAGCATTTAAACAAATTTCTATATACTTGAAATGTATTTCTCTGATGAACACTGACAGCAAAAGAAAAACTGGGGTCACAAAACTAACTTTTATCATAACAGCATATCAAAAGTGGTATTGCATATTGAGGGTGACGTTTTTGGCCCTTTTTAAATATTTTTCCCATTAAAGTAGAGCAGTTATAAACATGTTTTTCCAATTGCGCACACTTTTTCACACCGAATTACGTAGAAAAATTGGCTTTATCATGGATTCGAAGACCAAACGCAAGAGAGACTAAGTGCCGGTTTGTCAGTGGCCCGTTAAAATACTAACGGTCCATTAGCAAGAAAATTAAAGACTCTGATTGGACATTGTTAAGCAAATAATAAGTTAACAGACCATAAGATATTTAACGTGTCACTGAAAAACCAGGTCAAGTCTGATTTTGGCACCCATGGTTTAAAAACAATTTAAAAATATCAGTGGGCCCGTATAATAATTGCTATCTGATCATTTTAAAAGTAAATACATGTTACTGATCCAGTGGTTGGTCCATATTTGGACCATTTGCTTTGGGCTTGTTCGGTTTTCATCGGGCTCTCTACGGATATGAGCATTCCATGCTCCTTCAAGCTACTCAGCTATACCGAGCTACTATCAGCCTTTCTGGGATTTCAAAATGACAAGAGGACCCAGCATTGACTTAGGGGTCCGGGTACTTATTCACTATTTGGGCTTTTTGGGCCTTTTACTGCCATTTTTAGTTCTCAGAAATATTGTGCCCAAGATCATGTTAAAAAGATGCGGCCTCGAACCTCCGTGCATTTCCAGGACATATCCAGGATAATTACAACGCCAACAAGATTACCGGTTACTTGACCAAGCTAATTGTTGATTGCCAGAAATTCTACAATAGGATGGGTTGGTGTGTGCAGGGAGGGAGGATGTAAAATCACAAGATAATCAAGATACCTAGACATATTATCTGCTACACTCTGTCCCATGAGAGAATATTCTTTCTGCTGCAGCATTTTGGTTACTGGAATAACTGCCATCTTGAAGATGCATGGGTACAAGTAGAGATGTAAATCAGTAACAGATTGACGGTAATTACGCAATTACCTAGCAATTTTACAGCAACAACATGTGCAAAAATGCGCCGCCAGCGATACAGCATAAAGTATATTCTATTATGGCATTTAAATACTCCCCCCCCCCCCCCACAAACAATGATGGTTTGGTTGCACTAACAAGAAAGTTTTCGGCACCGTTTACGCATTGTAACCCTCCATCCCATGAATCTACGAATAAACACGATAATTTGAAAGGAGTAGCCTACACTGTTACTCTTAGAGCCTCGTGTTTCGAGGTTGTTAGGTACCAGTGCTTGGAAGCTTTCTTTTTATTCTCACTTGTGGAGATGGACCAGTGTCCAGTGGTGTAGTCCAGGGTATACTCACATATTATTTTTAAATTTTGCATGTACTCTCCTTAATTTTAAAGAAACACTCTGGTATATACTGGTGTGTTCATTTATAGCTTTTTTTGCGGCTAAGTTTTGCAAATTTTCAATATCATTCATGAGCACTAAATATACCCATTCCAGACATCATAGTACCTATGTGCAAAGTTGTGGTAAAAGGGGACACCTACATTGCAAAAATATAAATGCTTGTATGGAACCCAAAGAAATGTGCGCCTGTCTTTTAGAGATACATAACAGAAAATTGTCGCAGGTAAGCGCCAATCAACCATGTTTGAACATAAGGATACTATTTGAGCCTAAAGATTCAAGGTAAGTGCCAATAAGTGACAAGATGTGGATAGTAACACCCCCCCCCCCCACCCTACCCATTTGACAGAAGCTCACCATATTTATTTCCAGCACTACACCACTGTCAGTGTCCATCTGTAATAAATACCTAGGACGGTAGAAAGCGGCGCCTAGTCGATTATCGCAGCTACGCATGTAGGTGACGCCGAGAGTTAGAGGAGAGGTCCGCAGATCATGTCATCCAGCTGAGAAGGCTGAATCCACAAATGAAGTGCCTTGGTTATGGAAAAAGGAAACACAGAACATTAAAAATATGTAGCACATAATAAAATTATGCTCAAACACGAGTTTGACACTCAAAAATACATTTGCTCTACTGACAGTTACTTGAATCCAATATAACATATCATTGGCTTTGAATTCGTTTATTGTGACGCTTGCTGAATGCGTTTATATTGAAATAACTTACCTCCATGAAAAGTACCCGGCAGCCAGTAAACTTTTCTGGAAATATGGGCTTCCCCCCCCCCCCCCCCCTTCGCAATATAGGGCACATCCATCCCCAACCCCCTCCAGATTTCCCTCCCTCCCCTTGTCGAGCCCATTCTCTTAAACGAGGATGTTATAAGTAACGGCCTATTCGCAAAACGCATTAAAGTTGAACATTTTTAAATTGACCCCCCGAAAAAAGTGCCCAATTTCGGGCGCACAGCCCCGGGTGTTTAATCTAACACATGGAACAAAATTATAGCCAGAAAGTTTCCAATGTGCTGGGGGTACAGTGGCATGTTTCGGTGTTTTTGGACCCCCCCCCCCCCCCCCCCCCCCCCCCTCCTCCTAAAAGAAAGCCCAGAACGTGACTTTTGCCCGAACTTTTGAAATCGTATCATGAGAAGAGTGTCTCTGACATTGGATTACTCTATTTGGTATGAAAGTAAAGAAATGTCAAAAATGCTTCCTCCCCCCCCCCCCCCCCCCCCCCCCCCCCCCACAATACAAAAAAGGGCCAAAAAGTGTCACGTGAGCTCTAAAACCCTCGAGCTCGAGGTAGCTCGAGGGACCGATACCAAAATCGGATCCGACTTCGATAAAAACGCTATCGACAATTTTTTGTAAGGACCTTGCAAAAATCCTAACACAAGAAAAAAGTTTAAAGAAATTGTCAAGAACTTGTCAAGAAATTGTTTCTCTGTCAAGATTCAAAAATCTTACATGCATTTATGATCTTTTTTGGACCTTGTCAAGATATTGTCTATTTCTTAACAAGATCTTGAAAATGTCTTGGCTGAAGGAAAAAATCTTAAGAAATTGCCAAGAAATTGGCAATATCTAGAATCTTGCCACGATCTAGCAAGATCTTGCTAAGAATTTTCAGCAGGGAAACCAGTTTGTACCATTTTGACGCACTGCATTTTGACTAAACGTACGATTTTGATCGCTTCCCCCCCCCCCCCCCCCCCCCCCCCCGGCCTTTCCGCTTTATGGAATATTGAGTTGGTTCGCAGCTTTCTTTAGTCACCCGTTTGCTTGCCAATTTCCATAGAAATTACCTCGTGAAGTGTAATTTAAAAACATAACGGTGTGTGAAATGTGTTTAGCTAGGTGTCTGTCCCCCCGATACCGATTTCCTTGTCATTTCGGCGTTGTCAGCTGTTTGACACGTTCTTTCAGCACTCGATCAATCGCGGCCCGGTTGCTGCTTTGGTTGGACGAGGTCAATTAGTCAGCGGGAATCAATCATCTGTGACACCGGGCACTTGACGGCCACAACACGGTCGGTGTTGCGGGCACTCGAGCGCCACTTGCAACGAGTCACTTCCGCTACTAGCCGATCTTTTCGCCTCCCAAGTCCCATACGTGTGCTTCAAAGTAAGGTGGTCCAGAGAGATTGTGGCGCTTCGATTATGTCCCTCTACTGACGTGATTCTAGCGTTCGAAATCGTGGTGAAGCCCCTGTGCCGGAGCAGGCCTTGTGGGGTAGGTAAGGCTTCGTGACCATTGCTAGCCGGGATACGCAACTACCTCAGCGCTGTATGTATCCCATGCAACGTTAAAGTATAGGCCTTACCAGCTTTCATCTTCTGTCAGATTAACTCTATAACCATGATTATGCCGTAATGTATTGCTATTTAAAAGATGAAATATATACAGTATATTTTAAACAATACAATTGAATTTTAGAAGTAGCTAAATAGTCCCCTTGTGTGCAAGGTTCATACATGCTTACCAAGGTTGCATCGATCGGACATTTCCATTGTCTCAAGTTTTTGGGTTCACGTGACGTCAGCGGTACCACACCGCTTCCTGTATAATCTGAATTTTGGTGTGAAACTAACGTATTCAATAAGCAGTGGAATGGATGACATTTTGAAATAGCCAGTAATTTTTTTTAACATAATATATGGAAAGAAATGAAAACCGCTTTAAACGACGAGCTATAATTGTAACGCCTATATAAAAAATAAAAAGGGAAGTACCTTCTAAACATAGGTTTCAGTCAATACTGCGGCATTTGCGCCCGCATTTGCACTCTCACAACTGATATTTGTTGTTAGAAAATTGAAAGTTTACCAGACTGACCCTTTACAAACGACATTCAAGATCCATTTCTGGTTTTTTGGCATTTTGCACGAACCAGCTCAGCACTTTATGGGATAGGTGTACAAATGTAGTTATTGAAGTATAATATAGACTACAATTCAAGTTGTTAGTTAAACAAATCACTTTCACATCATATTATAGTTAACAAGAAATAAAGTTGAGCATTGACAGCAAATGTCAGCAATGACAGTTCTATGAAAATCGTGCTTGAAACAAACTGCATGTCTCTGAGTGGCAGAGCCAAAACATCGGCCAGAGAGTCTGAGAGCCGGGTGGCGCCGCTGACGTCACAGTAAAAATCCTGATCGAGGCAACCTGTGTAACTATGTAGCTATATTAACCTTGCCTTGTGTGTTGGTTTTAATGTTTATTCAGTTTTAAGATAACGTAAAAGTGGCAACACACATCGTGAATGCAGTGAGAGCTGGCACGGCATGCTAGTTGCCTATCCCGTACCACATGTTGTCCTCCTCTACGTACGGTAACTTACAAAGTAGGCGGGGATTCATCTGCAGGTCCTTCATGAACAATGCGTCCTTTGATGCTTTCAATCGCACCACAACTTACGACAATTGTTATTTCGATATATCGTCTGTGTCGACATATTATTAACGTATGGGTTTACAATGTTCAGTTACGTGTTAACTCCCAGTTCAGTTTGCTGTCTCTAAGGTTACAGCCTATCAGATGCATCTATTTTCACTTTAACTAACAGTTAACACTTTAACTGGACATTGTACCTAAAGTCGGCTCTTAATCAAACTGAAAAAGTGAAATCGGTGATGCTATTCGATCTCCGGCTGCTGGTTCCAGGAAAAGATTTTCTCGCAACAGTCGCATGGTAGCATCTAACGCACTCGCTCAGCTCGCTGCACACAGGATTCAGTGTCGTCGTTCACTGGGGAATCAATTTTTAAACACTTTTGGCGCTCCATTAGCCCCCGCCTGTGCAAACACCGGCGAGTTATGTTTGTGTTTGTTACTTTTGTCCCGAGGCCCACGATTGAAATCGCCGTCCTGTTATTTACCCACACCCATTATCGAGTGGTTGTCCACCGAGCCGCGGCAGCGCTAACAGTCGTTTCCCCGACCCGAACCAACCGCCTAATAATTCACTAAGACCGATTAAGATCAACAGATTAATCAGTCAAATGCGCCGTGTGACATTGCTCATTAGCGGCACGCTCGACATGTTGTTTCGAGACCTGTAATCGACAGTCGACCAAATGAGCTACGTACCGCACGCGGAAGGCATGCAAGCAGGCCGTGGTCGGTGACCCAATAGTGTCGACCAAGGACTGCAGCACCCGAGATGTGGCCGACGTCTGCGATCGCCCTGCTCGCCGTCCTGCTCGCCCCGGCGTCCGGCCAGCGTGTCCTGTGGGACTCCCCGACGTCCCTCGAGCTCGTCGCCAGCCTCCAACGGCTGTACCACGCCCACTGCGTCTTGCTGGTCGCCGCCGAGCGGTCGGCGCTGGCCGTCTACTCGAGGGTCGTCCTCGCGCAGAAGACGATGTCTGTCCGCGGCGTCTTCACGACGCTCTTGGCGCTGTCGGACCTAGACCGGGCCCAGCGATGTCACGCCAATCGTCCTCTCAACGTCGTGCTGGACCTCGACGAGCAGACGCGGACTTACCTGGCTGCCCTCATCAAGGTAGAGGCTGGGTAGAGGGTGGGCAGTGGATGGGCAGTGGATGGGCAGTGGATGGGCAGTGGGTGGGTAGTGGATGGGCGATCGTCTCGAGCGGAGACATAACCGACGGATTGACAAATGTACCTAGGACCAGGGTCTTTTTCTGTTTCTGATGTCCCTTGCCCATCACTGCAGATTTGCTACTGGCAATTTCCCGACCAGTCTCGGCCAAGAATTCACATCGAGTCGTAAATGGCTAATATTCCAAAGTCCGTAAGTTGTAAGTTGCCCAGTTTCACAAACATTTCCAACTTGAGCTAGAGATGCAGTGTTAATATATCCTTAAAATCAAATGCAGTGAACTGAACTGTAGCTCCTGGTTGGTCCGTTGTAAGCCCAGCCTTGGCGATGAAAACCTTGGTCACACGTCCTGTTTACATGGGAGTATTTTTCACTATAGTCTGCCGCAATGGTTTTATGCTGTCAAGGTTCTACTTAATGTTTTACTGACTAATTATACAGTTTATCACATATTTATGTTGTACATATGTTTTAAATATCATAATATTCATATTATACGTAATTATTATTTATAACATAAATATAATAATATACGATGTAAAACACCAATATAGGTAAAATGAAATAAAGCCATGTTAGTTAGACGGCATAAAACTTATGTGGCAGACTTTAGTGAAAAACGCTCCCTGCTCTAAACGGGGCTTAGCGTGTGATCCGGGCAGGGAGTTAGTGCAGCGAATTGTTTCCCGGCGTCGCCAGGTGCCGTCCTACCCGCGGTGGGTGGCGTTCCTCGACAGCGACCCCATCGCCTCTCTGCGCGGCGTCAACGTCGAGTTTGACTGCGAGTTCCTGCTCGCGGGGGCCCAGGCGGGGCCCATCGTGGAGGCGTATCGCATGCACCGTGACGGGCCCCTGCTGCTGAGGCAGTTCGCCGAGTTCTCGGCAGAGCGCGGACTGAGCAAGGCCATTCAGGACTTCGCCGCCAGGAGGGCCGACCTCCACGGAGTCACCCTCAGGGCGTGCGTCAGAGACGTAAGTCTCTCTCTCTCTCTCTCTCTCTCTCTCTCTCTCTCTCTCTCTCTCTCTCTCTCTCTCTCTCTCTCTCTCTCTCTCTCTCTCTCTCTCTCTCTCTCTCTCTCTTTCTCTCTCTCTCTTTCTCTCTCTCTCTCTCTCTCTCTCTCTCTCTCTCTCTCTCTCTCTCTCTCTCTCTCTCTCTCTCTCTCTCTCTCTCTCTCTCTCTCGCACAGCCACCTATAGCTGGCCAACTGTTGTACATTTGCTCTCATGAGTGACCATTGTATTGCTAGAAAGTAGAAGGCATGAAGTAAAAGTCCACCGCAGCTTAGGTTATCAGTTTGCTTGAAAGGGAAGTTAGGTATAGCGCAGTTGATTGCAGCTGCCTCCCCTGGTGTCGGTCGTCCGAAGCAGCAACGGGTCTTCGCCGCGACTGGGCGGGTTCTTCGGCAACGTCTGGAACGTCCTAGAGAAGGAACTCAACTTCACGTGAGTCCGCGGGACCAATGCTGCCCTCGAGCGGAAGGGAGTGGCACCACTCGTGGCCTTCTCTTTTACGTACTGGTCCTATACCTAGGGAGCCTATATACGGTTAGAGAGTGGCCATCTCTGCGTATGGGCGCCATGTTTGTACCAACTTGAACTATTCAACAGCCCTTTTAACAGTAGTTGATGCGTTAAGAGTAGTATGGAACCCTGGATAGATCAGGGAAAACCCAATTTCAAGGTCATAGAAAGTAGGTCAGCTGTCAATCAAAATCTAAAAATAGCCCAAAAACGTAAGTAGGTAATAGAAAAAGCATGTAAGCTGTCAATCAAAATCTAAAAATAGCCGAAAAACGTAAGTAAGGTAATTGAAAAATCATGTAAGCTGTCAATCAAAAAAGTAAAGCGAGATAGCTCAAGTTAGGTAATTGAAAAAGCATGTAAATCATGTGTGAATGAAAATCTAAAAATATATCGTAAGTTAGGTACTCTGTGTGAACAAGTTAGGACTTGTATTTGTCTGTTAGGTTTGTGCAGGCAGTAATATATCGAATAAATTAAATTGGATTAATAAAAATGGACATAGCCGGAGGGCCCCCGTGCTCCCAGGGGGTGGTGGGTGGGAGGGCTCCCGGGGCGGCTCCCGGGGTGGGGGGCTCCCGGGGCGGGGTGGGTGGGCTCCCGGGGCGGTGTGGGAGGGCTCCCGGGTGCTGGGTGGGAGGGCTCCCGGGGGCTGGGGGTGCCAGCCTCAGGCCTCGTGTAGTTAAAATGATATATGGAAAGGGGGGTTTACTTTGCATACAATAAATAGACGTATTTTCATAGTGAAATATAATAAGATATTATGTTTATTATCCATAACTTATATGCTAATACATGTTTTTGTGAGCCTTGGGCTATTTCTCTAAAATTATGAGTTTATAAAGTTAATAAAAAGGAGAGTATGCACGTATATATTATGTTTTAATTGATTCAATCAACTTTGGAAAAACAAAAATGTTTGCGCGAAGGTGCGATCGAACACCGAACCACCGGCACCGAACCTCAGCGCTCTACCGATATGGCTAGGAGCGCTTATAGAGCTTCTTGCTATTTACGCTACCTGTCTATAGGCTGGTTTGAGCCCAGGGTTGGTAGGGATGTAGTTTTATTGGACCTTGTGTATTAATTCTTAAAATTGAGAAGCTTGATAAAAGAGTATCGTAAATATATCTGTACTTGTTGGAGCCTGTATCCTCTCGATCATGATTTAACTTGCGGGGGTTTATTTGCGAGATCATCCTAATTAAGCCCAGCTAACGGTGTTCCATCCGCATTATTTGAGTCAAGTTTGCTTGTATGGTTTCCATACATTATAAGTGTTTTTAACCCAAAATAAATTCAAAAATATATCTGTACTTGTTGGAGCCTGTATTCTCTCGATCATGATTCAACTTGCGGGGGTTTATTTGCGCGTTCATCCTAATTTAGCCCAGCTAACGGTGTTGCATCCGCATTATTTTGGTCAAGTTTGCTTGTATGGTTTTCAAGTGTTTTTAACCCAAAATAAAATCGTAGCGGCATATAGAAAGCGCAACATCTGGCTGTATATAGAAAGTTTTACAGGAAACATGCTAAAAAAGGAGCCTCTCTTCAACGGTTTTTTTGCAGTCAAGCGTTTGAAATTTGCACTCCAACCCATTTGCCGTCGAAAAAAGAACTGAGGCTCACTCTAGCGGCGTTTCCAAGACTTATTTTTGAAGCAATTTCGGTCTAAAGTAGCCATCTACTTGCTAATCTTGCAACTAAAACCATGGTAAAGTTTAATTATCAATCATTATTAACTCAAATTTTAAAATGTATCTGTTTGTAAAAACAGAGAATTGTTATAGTTAATTTAATACTACCTTCTTTTATTCATAAGTCGAAATGATGTAACATTCATTTTAAAAGAAAAACGCGATGACCCTTATTTGAATATACAATTAGCGGCTTCTTTAAATAAATTACCATATTTAATAATAGCAATTATTTTATTAGCTTATTTATTAATAATAAGCAATTAAATATACTGATTTTTATTTGAAATGTTAAAATTTTAAGAAACTCACGACTAGAAGTAAGTGAGAAAAAAATAAGTTTCCAGCAAAATTTCTGGAGGAAAAAAATAATAACACAAATTTTTTACACTCACCAAGATTCTGAAGCTTGCCGGATCAATGTTAATGTAGCAGCGAGTTCTTGAGAACGCCTGAAGTTTATGTCAACTCCCGTGTTATCCTTTTATAGGTATGTTGACACCCCCACTCTTACCTACCCTTAGTCTGGTGGAAAATACCGTTAGAGATGCTTAGAAATCGATGCGTAGTACCTGTCTAGTATAATATTAATCGTATTTTTCATATTTCTATGTCTGAAAAAACAACATTTTAATACTATATTTACAAATAAAATAATCTACAATGTAGTGTTTTTCGACATGTTTCGACACGTTCTCAGTAAGGGTGGGGATTTTTTACGTTAAACCACCGATCGGGGGCCAAGACGTGAGGGTGCAGCTGAGTACCGATTTGACCACCCCCTCTATACGCTTCCATATCCTCCCGCGGATTGCCTAGGAAATCCGACGAGTGCCTAATATAGAAAGCGCAACCAGAAATACGAAGCTCTTATGTTATTCTCTTTTAAAGTAAGAGAGCCATTTTTGACGACCACAGTACGTGGGATGATAATCATTTTCTTCCCAGTATTTATCTACAGCTTCTGATGCTCTTTCAAAAAAAGCTCTTACACTTACGCGGGCACGCGACTGCTCTATAATAACTTTAAGCGCTTTTTGTAAAGTTTTCGATGCAGCCTTAGTTAACAAACCTTCACTATGAGCATTTAACACGTGAGTTACTTGTAACTCATCATCTAGGTCGAACAGTTCAACACCACGTTTTTTCTCGTCTTCGGAATTATAGTCAAATTCATCCCGTTCATCTTCGTCTTCTGTGTTATCGCTATCACCAACATCTTCTTCAGAAGAGGTTTCGTCCATAGGTTCTTCATCTTGTGTTGTCTTGTCCACAGTGAACTGCTCAGTAAGGATACTTGTAAGGTACTGAGCGGTGGGGTGAAATAGAACCATAAAAATATAAACTGTTCAATTCTGTTCAAACTTGTTCAAAACCTGTTAATACAAGTGATTTTACGAAAATATATTTAACCTCAACTTTTTTAACATAGTATCTTAAAGTACAGACAGTTATATCTATTTTATATTAGTCTTTGGAAGCTTTTTTAAAATATGGTTTTCTATGCGAAAGAAGGCGTTCCTCGTATGACAAATTTTCAATGGCGAGAACAAGTTCGAAATGCCTAGTTATGGACATGAGTAAATTTTACAAGAGATTAGATTTGTAAATATCTACAACTTCTTTTGAAATTCTTTGATTTTATGCATAAAACGTGGTCATATGTGTGACTACTTTGCTTTTTCAATAACAACCAGTATTGAATTACATTTAATTTAATTCAACCTTCTTTTATTCGTTAATTTATATTATAAGCTACACTTTTCGTTACTTTCACTAATGACTTATCAAAATCTCTTTAAATCTTTTACGATTACCGTTTATGTACTTGTTATAGGTATAAGAGTGTTTCCTTAAATAGAAAAGAATTTCCCCTTCTTGACAGGCGATCTCCAGGGTATTTTCAATCAAAAATATTCCTGTCTGAATTTTCATAGTTATTTATGAAACCATTAGATTTAACGGAGTGTTATAACCATCTTTATCTAATAGAAAACATCTCACTAACAGGCTTGACCATTTTAATAAGACAGTTATGTAAAACAAGCAAAGACACTTGCGATCACCGCTAGGCACTATAAAATTGGTTTCAATATACTGCAAATATCACTCATAGGCGACGCAGGTACAGACGTGTTAGAGAGAAGAATCAACAAGCACTGCAAATATGTTTCAATTGCTATTTAATTCAATAATACCCCCGTGATTTGGAGTCATCACATTTTTTCAAAACCTACTAACAAGTCGGGCAAACACCCCAGACCCAAGTTGATGGTAGCATAGAAAACACGGCAAGAAAAATGAGGGATTGTCAATACGCTCACGGTACAGACAATCTTGACCACTTTGATAAGACAATCACCGCTAGTCACCCTAAATTTCTTTACGATCCCTGTTAGGCGCTCTAAATTCGACTTCATTATACTAAAAAGTCGCTCATATACGTAACGCAAGCACAGTTATGTTCGACAGAAGGATCACAGATATGTTTCAGTTTTTTTTTATTTTTTTTATCAATAATTCCCCCGTGATTAGAGTTGATAAAGTTAATTCCAAGGAAAAGACAGCGTAAATAAGATGTTTTTGATCTACTGATCAAGCAACTTTAGAAAAAAAAATAATAAAAAAAAAAAAATAAATAAATGCATCGATGGGATTGGAACGCTGTATCGTCTGCGTCTCAAGTGAGCGCCTTACCGTCACAGTTAGCAAGTGACGATGCGGCCATTTGTGAATTAACACAGCGAGTCGTGTGCTGGGAGTTGTGAGTCAGTGTAATATACCTATTCAGTCCAAAATAATCAATTCACCCTTTATTGGCGTTGATAAAATTAATCCCAAGGAAAATATTATATAAATTAAATATTGTATGTAGTTCAAACAATTTGTAACACTTCCTCCTTGGAAGGTTATGCGATCGGCCGTCTCCCGGTGTTCGCCGATCGTCGTCAGATGGTCTGGGATAGGAATTGGTTGGATCACATTCCTTGTACACATACACAACTCCGTAACCCGGTCTCGTTGAACACTCTGTCCAATTTATTGGCAATTCGCAGAAATAAATAAATTGTCCACGCCTCTTCTGGGCGTAAAATTAATGATACAAACGGGTTGAATAACCTGCGATAAGCGCGAGGCGTAAAAGTTATAAGTGCGTCACTCTCTCAGAGACGAGACACACAGAACACACGATCCTTCAAAATTAACAAAAAGGTTCCAAACGTGGTGTTAGTTCAAATGCAACTAGCGCGTAAATTGAATAACCTGCGATAAGCGCGAGGCGTAAAAGTGATAAACACGTTACTCTCTCAGAGATGTAACATGCAGAACTCGTAACTTGAAATTTTGTAATCCACGATATCTGACTATGAATACAGTTGTCGAAACGTTAAATAGAGACCAAGCGATTGGGACTAAACCCAGATCTCACGAGCATAGGATGCCGTTGAAACGAATGGATATACCGTGGATGAAATCGGCACTGAGCGCCGAGAGAGAGAGGTTAACTTGCACGTGCACGAAAATTTAGAAAAGAGCGTAATACATTACAACTCGGCCCTCGACCAACAGATTGGTTTTGGCGTAATGAATTCAGACATTTAAGTAAACGGGCTCAGTAGGACGTAGTCCATTGAATCCCAAAATTCCCAAAGTGGGTTTACTTATCCGTGCTCTCCCGTATCTAATATTTGCGTCGCGCTCGTCGTCCTCTCTGCTCAGCGGTCAATGTCGAAGTGAAGTCCGGGACTTCCTTTGTCTCTCGGCTAGTGAACGGCTCGACGGAGCAACCGAGGCGGGCAGAAGGTCGTTGCGACGACAGGTGGCGTGCGAATTCCGCTTCCGCTCCATCGCGGTGGAATTTGAACGTCACATTCGCCTCCTTCCTGAAAAAAAAGGATTAGCCCAAACCTTTTTCTAGACAAACTCCTTCAGGTCCACGACATGCCAGCGTCCGATGTCCTTGCAGCTCTCGTCTGACAGTTGATAGACGGTGGAGGAAACTTTTTTCCTAACGACATAAGGGCCAGAGAACTTGGGTGCGAGTTTGGCCGAGAAGCTCGCGGCGGCGTCCGAGAGCGGGAAGTTCCGTTTCCACACCCTCTGTCCTTCCGCGTACTCCTGAGGTCGCCTCCGAAGGTTGTACCGGGACGCATTCGTCTGGTGTGCCTTCGCTAGATGACGCTTCACAAGGGAGAAGATGTTTTTGAGATCCTCGACTCTGTCGACTTGATCCTGAAGCGGGGCGACGTTGCCTTCGTTCCTGTGGTCGGATCCTCGAAGGATCATTTCCCTTCCGAAGTTGACGTAGTATGGGCTGAACTTGGTTACCTCACTTTGAGCTGTCCGTAGGGCGCAAGCAATCTTGGCCAGCTGGGTGTCCCATTTCTTGTGATCGTCTCCGACGTAAGCTCTGAGCATCGCGCCAATGGTTTTGTTGGTGCGCTCGACGGGGTTGGCTTGCGGATGACGGCGGGCAGTGTAGTGGAGTTTCACGTCGTACGTTCCGGCCAGTGACTTGAATTTCTCGGAGACAAACTCCGGTCCGTTGTCGCAGACGATCGTCTCGGGCACGCCGTACACTAGGAAAACCATGTCTTCCAGGCGTTCGCAAACGAGTTTCGCGGTCGCAGCTCTGAGAGGAAACAAAATGGCAAACTTGGTAAAAGTGTCTGTCACGACCAAAACGTACTTGTTCCCCTTGGTAGAGCGAGGGAACGGTCCAAGTAAATCGGCGCTGAGCCTTCTCCACGGATGGTCAACGTCTCGACTCTCGGTCATGAGACCGGCGGGTTTGGATTGTTCGGACTTCATGCGTTGGCATGTCTGACATCGTCGCACGTAGTTCGAAATGTCAAGTCTCATTTTAGGCCAATAATACCTGGTCGCTGCTCTCTTCACGGTTTTGTAGCTACCCAGATGTCCGGAGGTTGGCTGATCGTGACTCTCCCGGCACACGGCGTCGCGGTGCTCGCGGGGGACGGCTTCCTTCCAAGCCGCGTCTCCATCGAACAGTTTGTGACGGTCCTCCACGTATTTCATCAGCGCATCCTGTTCGATCTTCCACGAAGGGTAGGATTCAGGCTTCTCCGTGACGCGCCGCTTCATCGCTAGGTACCAGGCATCGCGAACCGGAGTTGTAATCTTCAACAGAGAACACTCTTCGTACCTGTTCCTCGATAAGTAGTCCGCCACGACGTTGTCCTTCCCCTTGCGGTGAACGATGTTGTAGTCGTACTGCTGTATCCGTAGAGCCCATCTTCCTAGACGTCCCTGCGGATCTTTGAGGTTATGCAACCACAGTAGACTTGAACAGTCTGTGTGAATCGTGAAATGATACCCTTCCAGGTAAGGTCTCCATTTCTCGATAGTCCATAATACGGCTTAACACTCACGTTCTGTTGCGGAGAACTTTCGTTCGGCGTTGGTGAGCGATCTGCTGGCGTACGCGATGACTCTCTCCTCTCCTCCGAAGAGCTGATAAAGCACGGCGCCGATCCCTGTGTCTGAAGCGTCTGTCTGCACATTGAATGGCAAAGAGTAGTCCGGGCAGGACAGTATGGGCGCTTGGATCAAGCATGTCTTGATGTCTTCGAATGCAGCCTGCGCTTCATCGGTCCATCTGAAGATTTCTTTCTTCCGAAGCATTCTCGTCAACGCTTCAGTGCGCGTCGAGAAGTCTGCTATGAATCGTCTGTACCAAGAAGCTACTCCTAAGAACTGTCGAACTGCTTTGACGTTCTTTGGCTGCGGGATGTTCAGTATGGAGATTACCTTGTCCGGATCCACACGTAAACCGCGCTCGTCGATGACGTATCCGAGGTATCGGAGCTCTGGGCGACAGAACTGGGATTTCTCCTGGTTGACAGTTAGGCCGGCGGCATGGAGACGTTGTAGAACGCTGTTCAATACCTTCAGATGCTGGTCGAATGTCTGCGTGACGATGATGACATCGTCCAGATAGACGAAGAGGAACGGGTCCAGATCCGGTCGTAGCGTGGTGTCTATGAGGCGTTGCCAAGTTGCTGGGCTGTTCCGGGCTCCTTGCGGCATCCTGGTGAATTGGAAGAGTCCGCGGCCGGGGACAGTGAAGGCAGTCTTCGGTCGACTGTCTTTCGCCAGTGGTACCTGGAAAAATGCTGATTTGATATCTATTGTTGAGACGTACCTAGCATTTTTCAGCTTGTCGAGCGCTTGGTTCACAAATGGGAGAGGGTACGCGTCCGGGACGGTGACCGCGTTGACTGCTCGGAGGTCGACAACGAACCTTCGTTTGCCATTCCGATTCACAATCCATGCCGGGGACGACCAGGAGCTGTTTGATGGCTCGACTACCCCAGCTTCCAGCAACTTGTCCAGTTCTTCGTTGAACGACTGTTGCACTTTCGGTGAAACCGGGTAGTATCTTTGTTTGCTTGGTTTGGCGTTTCCCATGTCGATCACGTGTTCTACCAGCTTCGTGCAGCCAAGGCTTGATCCCATTTTCCTGAAATGTTTCAGCACGGTTTTTTCTAGACGTCTTCTCTCCTCGGGAAGCAGTTTGTCTTGAGAACGGATGATCGGTTCTGTGTTGAGAGTGCTCACGGTGATCGGTTGGTAGGAGAACTGCCACGTGCCTGTCGAAAAATCTGGTACTACCTTTGCTTGGGCCCAGAAATCCACTCATAGCACTAGTTCTGGTTTCACTTCTGGAACCACTAATGTAGAAATTAGCGTGACCTTTCCCTGGATGATCATTGGCAGGGTAACTTCTCCCAAAATAGAGTAGCGTCTTCCGTCTGCAACTTGAACAATGGGTAGATTTGACGTTCGCAAGCGTTGGCCTAGTCCTGATAGTTTGCTCCAACCTACTCCGCCTAGTATAGTTTTACTAGCTCCAGAGTCTAACAGGGCCAAGAATTGGATGCCAAAAATCGACACGTTCACATGTGGTCGTGGGTCGTCAGACGAGGTTAGTAAAAGATAGTCCAAACTCACTGTGGTATGCCCTGATGTTGGGTTGGCAGGCGTCGTTAGGGCTATCGTCGGCTGCCTCTGTCTTTTCCCGCACATGTTTTGCAGTAGATCTCTGTTTTGACTTCTCGTGGCTTGCCGCAACCGTGGCAAAATGTGTTCTTGCGAGGTTCTCTGCACAGCCGGGACCGGTGTCCGCTGCGGTCGCAATTCCAACAGGTTGTCGGTGCTCTCTGTTGAGCTTGTTCGGGTGCTGATAAGGCGTTGAGAAGTGTTTTCTTCCGGTGGCCGGAGTAGCCTAGGTCAGGTTCCAACGAGTTCCTAGCCTCCGGTGGTGGTCGAAATGCTTCTGATTCCTGCCTTGCTTGTATATTATATATTTATATTATATATATATTATATATATTTATATTTATATATTTATTTCACACTGCAAATTATACAAGTATAGGTGGCAGGTTCCTTAATAATAGTTTTAGCTTTCACTAAACAAAATTAAATATATACAAATCAAAATACAACATTCCAATCATAACCAACATTCTAATAATTTTTTTTTGAAACTCTTCACGCTCTTGTAATCTTCTTCAACTATTCCCTTTTCTAATCCATTCCATTCTCTTCCAGCTCTGTTCAGAAACGAATACTTTCCTATATCTTTCTTGGCAGTCTTCAACACTATTTTCCATTCATGATCCGTTCTACATCAATTTCTCCGGTCAACCATCTTTACTTTTTTGCTTAACTCTTCCCAACCTCCATTTCCTCTCAGTACTCTGTAAAAACTGCTGAGTGTATCTATTTTCCTTCGTTTTTCCAAGGGTTCCCAACCCAATTCTTTAATCATGTCCGATGGTTTTTCAAAAATATTCTCCGTTCTTCCCTTTGAATTTGTTACTAATCTTGTTTTCTTCACTCTGCCAGTCACTCTTCTTGCCGCCATTCTCTGAACTTTCTCAATTTGCGTTATTTCATTTTTCTTGTACGGGTTCCATACTGATGCTCCATATTCGATTATCGGCCTGACTAATACCATGTATGCTTTTTCTTTTACTTTGACATTCATCCCTTTTAGCTGTCTCATAGTGAAATTTAGTGCTGTGATTCCTTTCTTGGTTATTCTCTCTACTTGCTGTTTCCATCCTAAATCTTTATTAAATACTACTCCTAAGTATTTATAATTTGTAACTAGTTCCAGTTTTCTTTGAGATATGTCGTAACTTCCTTCATTATCTTTTAATACTCTACCAAAATTCATTACTTTACATTTTTCCACATTTAGTCCCATTTTATTAGTTACAACCCATTCATTAATAGCATTAAGATCGTCCTGTAATAATTCTATATCCTTTCCATTCTTTATCTCTTTATACAAAACACTATCATCAGCAAACAATCGAATTTTTGATTTTGCATTTTTACCCAGGTCATCTATATAAATATCAAAAAGTAAAGGACCCAGCACACTCCCTTGAGGAACTCCAGATGTTACTTCTGCTTCTTCTGATAAAATATCTCCCACTTTTACTTTTTGTGTTCTATTACTTAAAAAACTACCAATCCAATTGACTATTTGTATATTGTTTAATCTTCCCCACAACTTCTGCAAAAGTATATCATGATCCACCTTATCAAATGCTTTCTCAAAATCTAAAAATACAGCGTCAATTCTCCCTCCTCGATCCAACACTTCCGCTAAATCGTCCTCAAATCCCAACATTTGTGTTAAACATGAAAACCCCTTACGAAAACCATGCTGTGTGTGAGAAAATCCTCCCTTGTCCTCAATGATATTGTTTATCCTATCAATCATTACTCTTTCCATAATTTTACAAATATTCGAAGTTAAACTAATAGGCCGATAATTTTGAACCAAGCCTCGTTCTCCTCCTTTGAAAATTGGTGTTACAATCGCTTCTTTCCACTCCACTGGAACTTTTCCTTCGCGTATTGACATGTTGAACAGGTCCAACAAAAAAGGAACAATTTGCTCTCCAGCAAGCTTAATAAAATCGTTTGTTATGCCGTCTTGTCCTGGTGATTTCTTATTCTTGAGTTTGTTAATTACTCGATAAATCTCCACTCCAGAAAATATTATCTCTTCCCCTGGCCTAGTTACTCCTTTTATTGCATTATTATTTATGTTCCTTTTGTTGAAGACTTCCGCATATTGCTTATTTAAAGCCGTTGCCTTACCAATGTAACTGTCATATTCATTTCCCATTTTGTCCTTAATTGTAGGTATTTCCTTTCCACTTCCCTTTTGTTGTCTTATGTATTTGTACATATTATTCCAGCTCCCTTGCATATCTTTTTCATCGAACATTTCTTCCACAAACCTTTCCTTTGCTTCTATTTTTGCTTCTTCCAACGTCTTCCTCATTTCTCTCATTTTACTTGTTTCAATTTCTTGTGTACTTTTTTTGAAGTTGTGCAATTTTCTTATCTTTCTCTTCAAACGTTTCACCTTCCTGACATAGTACGGTGGATCTGAGTTTTCCCTGATTATCTTATGTGGGACACAGTCTTCTCTGATTTCGTCGCAAATGTTTTTGAAATTTTTCCACAGAGTATCGATGTCAGGTAATCCACTTCTTTTCCATATTACATATTTTCCCTCAATGTTCAATGGTTCTGCATCGATCTCGTAGCTTGGCCATGTCAGGTATGCTGCGAAAGAGTAGTCTATCTGTAAAATACGGAAGAAGATTTTTCCGAGTGATGGTCAGTTTCTCCGCCTGTGAAATTGGGTTAGACATACGATGAAATAGATTGTCCAGTGACGCGAAATAAATGCCTAAACGCTCGTGCTCTCCTTGTGTGCGGCGTAGGATTTCGGCTCGTAGCTGGTCGTCGTAGTTATGTGGTTGGAATTCGGCTTGCAGTTCCACAAGCAGCTCTTTCCATGTGGTTATCCGTCTTCGTGCGGATCGAAACCACACGAGTGCTGGTCCGGTGAACAAGTCGCTCGCTTCCAGCCACATTTGGTCCTCCGAGATGTGTCTTGACTCCATCAGCTCGTGAACTCGTTCGAGGAAGGCACCCAGACTGAGGTCTTTTGTTTCGCCGTGGAATTGAATCCCCCATCGGGCAACAGGAACATGTTTTTGCACTGTTACCTTTTCGGGTTCGGCTCGAACCTCGTTGCCTGGAATGTCTGTGAGTTCAATCGCTTCCTTCATCGCCGCCAAACGATCTCGCAGATTGGCTAAACCATCCCTGATTGCTGTTTTCCGCAACGTGATCGCCAGTGATTCGAGTATGATCAATGTCAATCGTCGCTCTGCTGTCTGTAGCTTGATTAAAATCTGTCTCTCTTGTCCGGGTTCAGCTTCAAAATTGTTGATTAGTTCCCTAGTTTCTAATATTTTGTTTTCAAGGTTGGTAAGCTCGGTATTGGTGGCTTCAGCATCCATGATAGAGATGTGTGGTGGTTACCTTCGGTTCAAGTGCTTCGACTGCAGGTTACAGATTGCGTCTCAGGGCGTTGATGTTCGTACTGGCAGTCAGTTGCAAGTGGCGTCGTCCAGTGTAATCCGTACTTCGTGCCGATGGTAGCATAGAAAACACGGCAAGAAAAATGAGGGATTGTCAATACGCTCACGGTACAGACAATCTTGACCACTTTGATAAGACAATCACCGCTAGTCACCCTAAATTTCTTTACGATCCCTGTTAGGCGCTCTAAATTCGACTTCATTATACTAAAAAGTCGCTCATATACGTAACGCAAGCACAGTTATGTTCGACAGAAGGATCACAGATATGTTTCAGTTTTTTTTTATTTTTTTTATCAATAATTCCCCCGTGATTAGAGTTGATAAAGTTAATTCCAAGGAAAAGACAGCGTAAATAAGATGTTTTTGATCTACTGATCAAGCAACTTTAGAAAAAAAAATAATAAAAAAAAAAAAAAAAATAAATGCATCGATGGGATTGGAACGCTGTATCGTCTGCGTCTCAAGTGAGCGCCTTACCGTCACAGTTAGCAAGTGACGATGCGGCCATTTGTGAATTAACACAGCGAGTCGTGTGCTGGGAGTTGTGAGTCAGTGTAATATACCTATTCAGTCCAAAATAATCAATTCACCCTTTATTGGCGTTGATAAAATTAATCCCAAGGAAAATATTATATAAATTAAATATTGTATGTAGTTCAAACAATTTGTAACACTTCCTCCTTGGAAGGTTATGCGATCGGCCGTCTCCCGGTGTTCGCCGATCGTCGTCAGATGGTCTGGGATAGGAATTGGTGGATCACAAAACAGATTGGTTTTGGCGTAATGAATTCAGACATTTAAGTAAACGGGCTCAGTAGGACGTAGTCCATTGAATCCCAAAATTCCCAAAGTGGGTTTACTTATCCGTGCTCTCCCGTATCTAATATTTGCGTCGCGCTCGTCGTCCTCTCTGCTCAGCGGTCAATGTCGAAGTGAAGTCCGGGACTTCCTTTGTCTCTCGGCTAGTGAACGGCTCGACGGAGCAACCGAGGCGGGCAGAAGGTCGTTGCGACGACAGGTGGCGTGCGAATTCCGCTTCCGCTCCATCGCGGTGGAATTTGAACGTCACAAATTTTTGGAGGAAACAAAACTTTGTGGACCGGCGGAGGACCGAACCCGGAACCACCGGACCGGAGGCTACAGCTCTACCAACATGTACGACCAGCGGTGATGACCAGCTGCAAATTCTTAATTACCCATCGATCCTGTACATGAAGGGAGCCCCGTTACGTCTATTAATTACATTACATACGAGACAAATTCATCTCACGACAAGTGCTAACTTGCATTTATCAATAAAAACCGATTTCTATATGCCGCTAAGATTTTATTTTAGGGCTTTTGATGGAATTCGAGCTCGTGATATCAAAACGGTTTCTATGAAATTAAGTATTGTCATTAGTAACTTCATTAATTACTCACTAAAATCAGGTATCGTTCCGGATCAATTAAAAACTGCGATTGTGAAACCAATTTACAAGAAGGGCGACCATACGGTTTATAACAATTATCGACCTATATCGCTGCTTCCAATCTTAGAGAAAATAACAGAACGTTGTGTTGCGAATCAATTAGTTAACTATGTTCAGAACTTCCAAATCATAAATGATGCGCAATTTGGCTTCCAGAAAGGGAGAAGTACTTCTGATCTACTCACATCTTTCGCGGATTTAATTAACTCAAAGCTTGATAAAAACGAACATGTAATCGCTCTATTCATAGACTTCACCAAAGCTTTTGACACGTTAAATCACATTTTATTAATTAAATCCCTAGAGCGAATTGGTGTCCGGGGAAAATTATTAGTTTGGTTTCAAAACTATTTAGAAAATAGAAAATTCATTGTAAGAATTAGGGATAAATTTAGTTTCTCGCAGTCAATCGCGACCGGCGTGCCTCAAGGCTCGATTTTAGGACCTCTACTCTATCTCATTTACGTAAATGAACTATTTTCCTGTGCCGAGAATACAAGAATGTTCATGTATGCCGACGACACGGTTATTATTGCCTCACACAAAAACGTTAAGGAAGCCGAAACACTTTTGCAAACGGACTTCACGCAAGTCTTGCGCTGGACGCATGATAAGAAGCTGGTCATAAACGCGTCCAAAACGAAATTGATACATATTTGCTCGCCATTTAATAAGCACCGTGATTCAAAAATTTCAATTTTAAGACACACCAACGACTGCCTGCATTCAGAACTTTCGAGATGTGAGCTAAATAAATGCATTGGCAACTCAATTGAGAATGTAGAAACTCACGTATACTTAGGCATTACAATCGACAGCTCATTTTCCTGGAAGCCTCATATTGACGAAATTTGTAAACGCTTGCGCTCATGTTCTTTACAATTGTATAATTTAAAGCCTGACCTTCCTTTTAGTACTCTGGTAACGGTATACAGAGCAATTGCCGAATCTGTTATTTTATATGGGATTTTAGCATGGGGTAACTCATCAAATTGCCATATGAAAAAGATTGTCAACATCCAAAATCGCATTGTTAATAACATGATACCATACAGAAATAGCCAAGAGTTAACAACAACCTCATCAGAGTATCAGTTCTGTAACTTGCTGCCTGTCTACCGTCTTTTCCTGTATAGACTCTATCTCAAATTTTACTTCTCGAACACATACAGAAGTCTAAAAATTCATGATGTCAATACCCGTCTTCAGCTTAATCCCAATTTTGCAGTACCGGAATCTACAAACAAATATGGAACGCGTCAATTAAATGTATCAATTCCGGCCGCCCTGAACTTTCTCCCGCAAAAATTAAGAAATTTAAACACCTACACCACACTAAAAAAGGAGATAAAAGCGTGGCTGATAAACAATTAGAAAGCTAAACTAGGAAAAAATTATTTATTTACATAATATTGTTTTTGCGTCAATTGTATTCATTATGTTTAATTGTTTAATCATTTTTCAACCGTCTTTATTGTTATCACTATTTTGTCTGTATTATAAGTACATATTTATGCTTGCTGACTGTACCACCTCTTTCCCCACGGACAGGCCGTAAGGCCTTGTAGGCATGCATACATGTATAAATTAGAAGGACATTTTCAAATGTAATAATAAAAAAATAAAAAAAAGGGCTAAAACACTTTTAATGTATGGAAACCATACAAGCAAACTTGACCAAAATAATGCGGATGCAACACCGTTAGCTGGGCTAAATTAGGATGATCTCGCAAATAAACCCCCGCAAGTTGAATCATGATCGAGAGGATACAGGCTCCAACAAGTACAGATATATTTTCGATTTTATTTTGGGTTAAAAACACTTATAATGTAGGGAAACCATACAAGCAAACTTGACCAAAATAATGCGGATGCAACACGCGGTGGGGTGAAATAGAACCATAAAAATATAAACTGTTCAATCCTGTTCAAACCTGTTCAAACCTGTTAATACAAGTACTTTTATTTTAAATTTTGCCTTATAACTTTTAACATAGTATCTTTAAATATATTAAAACTATATTTAATTAATAGAAACTTTTCATATTAGTCTCTGGAAGCTTATTAAATGTGGTAATTTATTCAAAGAAGCCGCTAATTGTATATTCAAAAAAGGGTCATCGCGTTTTTCTTTTAAAATGAATGTTACATCTTTTCGACTTATGAATAAAAGAAGGTAGTATTAAATTAACTATAACAATTCTCTGTTTTTACAAACAGATACATTTTAAAATTTGATTTAATAATGATTGATAATTTAACTTTACCATGGTTTTAGTTGCAAGATTAGCAAGTAGATGGCCACTTTAGACCGAAATTGCTTCAAAAATAAGTCTTCGAAACGCCGCTAGAGTGAGCCTCAGTGCTTTTTTCGACGGCAAAGGGGTTGGAGTGCAAATTTCAAACGCTTGACTGCAAAAAACCCGTTGAAGAGAGGCTCCTTTTTTAGCATGTTTCCTGTATTACTTTCTATATACAGCTAGATGTTGCGCTTTCTATATGCCGCTACGATTTTATTTTGGGTTAAAAACACTTGAAAACCATACAAGCAAACTTGACCAAAATAATGCGGATGCAACACCGTTAGCTGGGCTAAATTAGGATGATCTCGCAAATAAACCCCCGCAAGTTGAATCATGGTCGAGAGAATACAGGCTCCAACAAGTACAGATATATTTTCGAATTTATTTTGGGTTAAAAACACTTATAATGTATGGAAACATACAAGCAAACTTGACTCAAATAATGCGGATGCAACACCGTTAGCTGGGCTGAATTAGGATGATCTCGCAAATAAACCCCCGCAAGTTAAATCATGATCGAGAGGATACAGGCTCCAACAAGTACAGATATATTTTCGATACTCTTTCATCAAGCTTCTCAATTTTAAGAATTAATACACAAGGTCCAATAAAACTACATCCCTACCAACCCTAGGCTCAAACCAGCCTACAGACAGGTAGCGTAAATAGCAAGAAATTCTATAAGCGCTCCTAGCCATATCGGTAGAGCGCTGAGGTTCGATGCCGGTGGTCGTTGTTCGAGCCCACCTTCGCGCAAACACTTTTGTTTTTCCAAAGTTGATTGAATCAATTAAAACATAATATATACGTGAATACTCTCCTTTTTGTTAACTTTATAAACTCATAATTTTAGAGAAATGGCCCAAGGCTCACAAAAACATGTATTAGCATATAAGTTATGGATAATAAACATAATATCTTATTATATTTCACTATGAAAATACGTCTATTTATTGTATGCAAAGTAAACCCCCCTTTCCATATATCATTTTAACTACACGAGGCCTGAGGCTGGCACCCCCAGCCCCCGGGAGCACTCCCACCCAGCACCCGGGAGCCCTCCCACCCAGTACCCGGGAGCCCACCCACCCCGCCCCAGCCCCCGGGAGCCCTCCCACACCGCCCCGGGAGCCCACCCACCCCGCCCCGGGAGCCCCCCACCCCGGGAGCCGCCCCGGGAGCCCTCCCACCCACCACCCCCTGGGAGCACGGGGGCCCTCCGGCTATGTCCATTTTTATTAATCCAATCTAATTTATTCGATATATTACTGCCTGCACAAACCTAACAGACAAATACAAGTCCTAACTTGTTCACACAGAGTACCTTACTTACGATATATTTTTAGATTTTCATTCACACATGATTTACATGCTTTTTCAATTACCTAACTTGAGCTATCTCGCTTTACTTTTTTGATTGACAGCTTACATGATTTTTCAATTACCTTACTTACGTTTTTCGGCTATTTTTAGATTTTGATTGACAGCTTACATGCTTTTTCTATTACTTACTTACGTTTTTGAGCTATTTTTTTTTAGATTTTGATTGACAGCTGACCTACTTTCTATGACCTTGAAATTGGGTTTTCCCTGATCTATCTAGGGTTCCATACTACTGTTAAGAATTTACCTCACCAAGTGTACGCTTGCGCAAACATAAAGTGAGCCAGTCGAAAAAATAGACAAGTCCTTTTCAGGTTCGGTTGAAAACAGTGTAGGTAAGGGTCGGGTTCCGAACACGTGGCTTTAGCCATGTGCTTTTGTGGGCCTGGGACTAGTTTGATAAACCTGTTTCGTTATCAGTAGCTGCTTTGCTCTGGAAAATGACGATCGGAAAGACTCATGATTCGGTTCACTCGGGAGTTTTGCACGATGTTGGCACATATCTTCTTGCCTAAAACACGTAATTTTGAAGATACAATTAATAAAGAAAGTTTATGCCTCTTTCCCCCACTAGAAACACAAATCCAGCATTATTTTTCCATTTTTTTGAGAAAAAGTCGTTTTTCTGAACGTAATTTCACGGGCATTCTTTTAACTGCGTCTCTTATCTCTCAATCAAGGTAGCCGATCGTACCAAGACCCGACCTTTTGGATGGCTATACTCGCCCAGTCAGGTCGGATATCACAAGAACAGGATTTTGATGATTTATACCAATGCACAAATTGTAACAATCGTTAATTACATTATTTAATCAGTATCATCACATTCCGATGCGGATTATGATTGGCGGCTATTATTTTATTTGCCTATTCGATAAAGCAGTTTGACCCAAACCAGTCACGGGCTGAATCTAGATAATCATCTGCCCTTTGGCTCCAACATGCAATATTGGGGACGTGGGTCTTTCATCGAGTCCTAACCAGTTTTAAACTACACTGTTTTTCAGCCCAGCCCAGGCGTTAGGACTTGTAAAATTTTTGCGGGCGCACTTTATGATTGCAGAAGTGTACATAATACTTAGATATGCAAAGGAATATGAGAAACTTATATAGAAAACTGCCACGTGTTTCGTGAGTACCGTGGTAAAAACATGGCGTCCGTTTAGCATGGAATTCGAACAGGCAATAGAAAAGTGTCATTATGTTGGCCACTCTCTACCCGTATACCTATAGGCTCTCTAGTCCTACCTTTGTCATGTCTCGCATTAAAACATCGGGATCAGGACTTGGTTTGGTTACTTCCAGCGGGACTCGTTACAACAAATTGACTCCCACGAGAGCCTGTGACATCACTGCGCGTCACAACTGAGGGTGTGTTCGGTATTTCGAACCAGAGCGACCAGTTAGAAATGTGTTGTTCCGGTCAACCACGCTCTGTTCCGCAACTATAAGCCGTGTTGGTCCGGTTGCCATTGGTTGCCGTGTGGTCGCTAACCAGCGCGACCCACAATTTCTAGCGGTCGGTCTGATCCATCAACCGGTCAGTTGGCCTGATCACTCTGGTTCGAAATACGGAATGCACCCTAAGCACATTACATCTACCTCACACACACATTAAAGTTAATCTACAACCAACATCGCCGTTAACATAACGTTGACTTAGCAGTAATCGTTTGCCACAAGGGTTTCAACCCACAAAACAACGAACATAAATCAACGTAACATTGCGTAGACATATAGTTAGACTACCTACATTGAGATTTGCGATTGAAAATTTTATTTAAAAATAAACAGTAACTAAACAAGATGAGCTCTTCAGCTTGAGCGACGGATGACCTCGGTAGAAGACTTGCCGGCTGCTGCTTCCTAAGAGTCTTTGGTGCCGGGCATTGAGCTTATACGTTGGAGGACCAACGGATTAGCCCAGCAGACCTCGCCAAATCAACCTTTTTCATTGGTTGAACATTCAAACTGTAGTGACGTCACTCCCCCGCGCCAAAAGCTCGGTGTCAAAAAAGATCTGCGCTGTATTCCGCGAAACGATGAAACGATTTTCTGCGCGCTGGTGGATCCGGAAGATCACTACGTTGAAAATAAGTTTCTAAAACCGAATTTATGGCAGGCGTTTGAAAAACCGCGGTGCTGTCAAAGAATTCGCGCCATTGCGGTGCAGATCTGTCAGTGACACTTCAAGTTCAATTGTTCGATGTTGGTGCTGAGATGTCACGTTCAAGTCGTTCACGTTGCCGTAGCATGATTTCACAATTACAATCAACACACCAGAACAAGATTATCATTTAGTTTTCCGTTGAGCTCTAAAAACGCATAAATGCGCGAATGAATAAGTTTATACTCCACGCCGAATAAGTTTACTCCGAGCAATATCCGAAGTTCTCAGATAGGTAAAAAGAATATAACCTCACTAAGCTGTCAAAAGATTGTTCTTGGTCTCTTGCCGTTTCAATATTTTATTTACACAATGGAGACAATTATTAAGATAGTATAATAAGCACTTTGTGTGATTATTACTACATTGGATTAGTAACATATGAATCTCTAGCTAAAAGTACAGCTAACTTAGTGCGGGGTACGTAGTGCAGTGCAAGAGTAAGGTTCATTACAGCCAACAGGTATGTGATTGTCATAACCGCGCAGATAATTCAATCATTCGCAAGCTTCGCTAAAGTCTCTGAGAAACTCGGTCTCGCGAAAGAGTGTGGAAATTTGGTCACAGCCTGCAAGTCAGCAGACGAGACACGTTCTAATGCTGGGAACGGAAAGGCGCTGCGCGGTCTGCGCCTTTCCGTTCCCAGCATTAGCCCAGCAGACCTCGCCAAATAAGCCGTTTTCATTGGCTGAAAATTCAAAATGACGTGACGTCACTCGCCCGCGCGAATAGCCCATGCGCTCGGCAACAGAATTATCTCGTCTCCGTGCGCCATAACCCCAAAAGAGCCCGCACAATTCTGACTTCCACGACAGAACGTGTCTCGTCTGCTGACTTGCAGGCTATATCCGAATCTCCACACTCTTTCGCGAAACCCTGTTTCTCAGAGACTTGAGCAGATCTTGCGATTGATTGAATTATTTGCGCGGTTATGACAATCATATACCTGCTGGCTGTAATGAACCTTACCTACTCCCACACTGCAGTACGTGCGCCGTACTAAGTTCTATTTTAAATCATACAGCGTATGAGTTTCATTATGTTTCTAATCAAATGTATATAGTTAAAAACCGAACAAAGTGTTTATTATACTTGTTTAACAAATGTCTCCACTGTGTCAGTAAAATCTTGAAAACGGCGAGAGACTATGAACATTATTTTGATAGCTCAGTGAGGTTATATTCTCTAAACCTATCTGAGAACTCCAGATATTTCTCGGAGTAAACGTGTTCATCTCCTGTTCACTTATTGACGCAATTTTAGGGCTCAACGGAACACTGAATAAATAATATAGTTCTGGTGCGCAGATTGTAATTATGAAATTATGCTACAACAAGACTTGGACGTGAAATCTCAGCGCCAACATTGCCAATTGAAGTGTCAGATTGCGAAAGGCGCGAGTGGGGTGGATACTTTGACAGCAGCGCGGTTTTTCAAACGCTTGCCAGCCATTCTGTTTTAACCACATATCTACAAAGTAGCGAGCTTTCCAGTACTCCAGTGCATCATCGTTTTATTCGTTTCGCGCAAAACGGCGCAGATCTTTCGCGCGGGTGAGCGACGTCACGTTATTTTGAATTTTCAACCAATGAAAGCGGCTGATATGGCGAGGTCTGGTGGGCTAATGCTGGGAACGGAAAGGCGCGCCCGGTCTCAGGTACACTTGGCGCTGACCGCTGTTGTGGTGTTGTCAGCACCGAGTACGTGCTGCCAGACGACGGCCAAACTGGCATCAGGCTTGCCAACGGCACGTGGACAGGTTGCATCGCCATGCTGCTCGCCAACCAATCAGACGTCGCCGTGTGCGACTTCGCCATGACAACCGACCGCATCCAGGCAGCCGCCTTTCTCTTCCCAGCGCTGTCCGCCAGGTAACCAGGCTGCCGGGTAAACAGGAAAGGGTAACTGGCATGAACCAACAGGATATGGGCCAATCGGTTAGATATGCCCATATCCTGTTGGTTCATACCTGGTTGCCTAAATCACATTCCCTGACCAATAAACGGTCGACTCCCACTAGAGCAAATTGTTTCACGATATTGGGCACAATTTTTGTGTCTGAGGTTTAAAGTTTAGCCGCAATGCAAGACGACACTCTATGGAAAGGGATTGCAGATGGACTAGCGGACAGAAATGGTTTGTCAAAAGGCACTGGGATGGAAATTGTCCATGAATAAAAACTGTATAGGTCTGTAAGATGATAACAGCAGAGTAGCCAATGAGAGGTGGATTTTAGACAGCCCTCTTCATGATGGCTTCAAATCTCGCGTGACTGACTAGGTCCTTAAACCTGTTGACATTCAGCAAGGTTTATTTGACTCAGCCAAAGTACCGGTCATAGATCTATTGTTGACCGCGTAGCGAAATCTTCAATTTCACTTCCACCAAACTGCAGACAGAGACTGTTCATCGTGGAGCCGACGGCGACGAACCTCAGCTGGGACAACTTCTTGGCTCCCTTCGCGCCGCGTCTCTGGCTGGCCGTCGGCTCTAGCGTGGCGCTGCTGTCGCTAGCGCTGTGCGCTGCGCACCGCTGCGCGAGCACTTTGGGCCTAGAGGACCCCAAAGGGCCGGGCGCAGTCGACGTCAGCCAGGCGGTCGTCTACATGCTCGGGCTGGCGTGCGGGCAAGGTAGGTACACATCCATGTCATGCGCGGCCTACTAGTTGCCTATCCCGTACTGGAGCAGTGAGAGCCGGCACGGCATACTAGTTGCCTATTCCGTACTGGAGCAGTGAGAGCCGGCACGGCATACTAGTTGCCTATCACGTACCGGAGCAGTGGGGGCTGGCACGGCATACTAGTTGCCTATACCGTACCAGAGCAGTGAGAGCTGGCACGGCATACTAGTTGCCTATACCGTACCGGAGCAGTAAGAGCTGGCACGGCACACTAGTTGCCTATCCCGTACCGGAGCAGTGAGAGCTGGCGCGGCATACTAGTTGCCCATCCAGTACCGAAGGACTCCGATCCCCCATCAGGACACGAGATGACGCCTCTCGCAGCGTCGGGACGAATCGTCTACCAGACGGGGGCGTTGAGCGGCATCGTGGTGACGGCCGCCTACGCTGCGGCGCTCATCTCCTTCCTGACGGTCGCCATCAAGGAGTTCCCCGTCAACTCGTTCGAGGAGCTGCTGCAGAAGCGCTACAAGCTCGGCGTGAGGGCGCCCTCCGGCCAGCTGACCCTCTTGGAGGTTGGTCGCCGCCCCTCCTTGGGGCTGACTCTCTTGGAGGTTGGCCCTGCCCATCCTTGGGGCTGACCCTCTTGGAGGTTGGCCATGCCCCTCCTGGTGACTCTCTTGGAGGTTGGCCCTGCCCCTCCTTGAGGTTGACTTTCTTGGAGGTGGGTCACTTCCCCTCCTTGGGGCTGACTCTCTTGGAGGTTGGCCCTGCCCCTCCTTGGGGCTGACTCTCTTGGAGGTGGGTCGTGCTGGCGTTGCAGCAGTAAAATGAGCTTGAACTTACTAACGAATTTCAGTTGCTAGTTGATGAGCGTAGCGAGCGAAGCGAAATCTTCAATTTCACTACTGCTAAAAAAAAGCACTTGTGTGTTGTGTGTTTTTTTTGTTTGTTTGTATACACACATGTGTGTTTGTGCGCGATCTAC